>VUYV01000175.1:687131-910518 GCA_008711295.1 Anarhynchus alexandrinus | reverse complement strand
GGGAGGGGAGGGGGCTGGTTTTGCATTTCGGTCCCTCTCCGCCCCCCTCCTGCCCCTCTCTCCCAAGTTCGCCGCTCTGCCGCGGCCCCTTCGGAGCGGCTGCGCTACGGGCTGCCCCTGCCCCGCTCCCGGCGCTGCCCGCGGCGGGGCGGGCGGGGACAGCGAGGAGCCGAGGCAACCCAGGGAGCGGCCCCGCCGCCCCCGGGGAGGCTCCGCTCCGGGGAGCAGTGGGGGGAGGCGGCTGGCACAGGCGCCCGGTTCCGCCGCCCGCCCCCCGGCACCGCTGCCGTCTGCCCAGCGCTGGCAGCCCCGGGAGATGGTGACACATGAAGCGTGCGGGAAGGACCATGGTTGAGAGGACCAGCAAGTTCTTGCTGATCGTGGCCGTCTCGGTGTGCTTCATGCTTATCCTGTACCAGTACGTGGGGCCGGGGCTGAGCCTGGGTTCCCCCAGCGGCCGCTCCTACTCGGAGGAGCTGGACCTCTTCCCCACGCCGGACCCGCACTACGTGAAGAAGTACTACTTCCCCGTGCGGGAGCTGGAGCGGGAGCTCGCCTTCGACATGAAGGGCGAGGACGTGATCGTCTTCCTGCACATCCAGAAGACCGGCGGCACCACCTTCGGCCGCCACCTGGTGCAAAACGTGCGGCTGGAGGTGCCCTGCGACTGCCGGCCCGGGCAGAAGAAGTGCACCTGCTACCGCCCCAACCGCCGGGAGACCTGGCTCTTCTCCCGCTTCTCCACCGGCTGGAGCTGCGGACTGCACGCCGACTGGACCGAGCTCACCAACTGCGTGCCCGGAGTGCTGGACCGCCGGGAGAGCGCCGCCGCCAAGACGCCCAGGTACCGGCCCGCCGCCGTCTCCCCCTTCTCCGCTGCCTCTCGGGTCGCGCACCCATCCGCCCGCCGCCGCTCGCCCGAGCCCTTCCGCTGTTGGGTCCCCCTCCCTGTGCCTTGCAGCATGCTGCTAACGTGCTGTGCCCCAACCTGCCCTGAACCTTTCCTCAGCCGGTTCACCTGTCCTCCCCTCCCGCCCTCCAGGCTGTGCCCTGCACCTTCCCTCTGCATTCCCAGGCAAATATCCTGCTTTTTCCCTCCCACGTACCTAATACACTGCACCCTCAGCCCATGTTCTTCTGCTCTAGCAGTCTCTGTGGACCCCTTAGCAAGCCTATGTATTTGCACCACCTACTCTCTTTTTCTAAACATTTAGTCTTCATCTCAGACCTCGCTCGCAACCTTTTAGTACCCATTACACCATACCGTAGTCTCAAGCTTGCCTTTGTAATCAGCTTTGCCCTAACCTGTGCTCCCCTTTTCCACAAGCTGGAATTGTTCTCCAGTGCAGTTGAGGAGAGGCACACCAGACCACCAGTCCTCATGCTTATCCCCTTGTTTTACCCCCCTACGCTGCCTGATAGTTTTTTGCACATCACAGAAAACATCCCTTGAACACCCTTTCATATGTTCCTTACTGTTTATCTTACCGGGAGACCTGAGGTGAAATCTTTTGGGGAAAGGAGCTACCTTGTACGTGTTCTGTGTGTCTCCCTCATCTGTGCACCAGGAGATAGGGAGAGCCATCCTCAAGTACCCCTCAGTGCATCCCCATTGAACACCCAGTGCATTTCTGCCCTCTTATCCCATTATTTCTCTACCTCGGTCTCTTTATAAATGATCAGCTTCAGAGGAATTTTCTGTTTGAAGTACTTTAGTAAAGATAGTGGCTTATATTAAGATCTCTAAAGATTATGTTCTTTTAGCTGAATATACATTTGTGTCTTTCATTTCAGGAGACCGGTTTTTTAATTGATCGCTGTTTTTTAACACCACGCACACCTTCCTTGACATATCAGTGTTTTTATTACAGTACTTTGTAATCTGTTTGCCTTAAAGTTTCATTCTTAAAGGTGTCCAAGATCTTATGCTAACACTTGCTTATGCCATATGCTTTATTTATATGCATATTGTTAAGACTATACATAATCCCTTTAGTGAAAAGTGGCCGTTAGGAAAGTATGTTTTAGCATCATAACTGTTTTTTCTCTGCGGTTTTTCAAAGTGATTTTTAATCATTTTTCTTTCATTGGAGCTGTGTGTGCCAGGCTTCTTTATTGTCTCTGTCATGATTGCTGCTGTTTTCAACCCGTTTCAGTGTTAGTCATCCAAGTACTGTGCTCAGATTGCTGTCATGCTGCCTGACCCAGGAGCAGCAAACTGGAGTATGAATTTAAAGGGCTGAGTATTCAGGCTTTCCTGTGGTTGCTTATTTTATCAATAAGGTGCTTGAAAACACCTATAAGTAAAATATCCTCAGCCCATCTGGTTGTTGTTGAGATTTTAGTGAAGTGTTGTAAGGAAAAATGCACAAAGTTCAAATCAGATTTAAAAAAGAAACAAAAAATAACCCGTTTTGTGAACCTTGGCACTTGGCTAGCAAACCATTAACCTTATATAAAGACCTGTGTGGTTTTACAAACTGTCTCAGAGCCTCGTGTGCTTCCATTGGCAATTTTGTACTAAAACTGCTATGTGTTCAGTATTTAGCTGTCTCATCCCACTTAGCAGTTGTTTTTTTTGTATAGGTACGTGAGAGCAGGGCACTTCAGACTGTGAAGTAGTAATTAAATTCCTTACTGCAACTCATAGGAAGTTGAAAACCAGAAGCCTATTGCCTCATCTCAAATGCTTTTAAATAAGATTTTCTTTGCCATTTGTTTTGGAACATCAGGAACTGTATGCTTCTATATACTTCTTCACTGTCTTGATTTTGGATGTATAGGAAAAATGATTAATCCTGTCCCATTCCCTTATGTCTTTGCATATCCAGAAATAGTTCTGCTTAATGTAGTCTCTTTACTTCCTTTAAATCTAAATTAGAACTTGGTTTTCAGCAGTGTAAGACCTATGATGTGGAAGTTTTAGATAATCTAAAGTTTATTGCTTTGGTCTGATCATAAAAAACCCCAGAATTTACTGTTCATTGTATCCTGGGGATGTTTTTGGTGCAATGAACAGCTGTTGGTTATTTTAATAATACTGTCCTAGGATACTGCTTAGTTGTATTGCAGTCCAGTTTGGTAGGCACCTTCTCCAAACTATTATTTATTTCATGTCTAAGAAAATTGGGAACAAGAGACAGGCAATGTTTGTTTAGAAGAAAAATTTGTTAGATTTTCTTAGTTAGAAAAAGGATAGTCTTGTATTATGTCTGTCACGCTAAGAGTAATATAACTATTTCTTCATTGTGAATGTTGGATCTCTTACGTTGAAACATTTATTTACATAAGGCATATGCTAGAGATGCTACTGTTTTGTAATGGAGCTGAACTATGAAAATATCTGTCTTATAAAAGAAAAAAAAAGGGATCAGCAAACAACTGTTCTGTCAGGGTTCACTCAGATTCTAATGTTATCCACTCTTGGTTTTGGAGTACAGTCTTCAAATTCAGCTTTTAAAGCTAATGTACTGGTCTCTCCATTTACTACTTAATTCAGAGTTTAAACCTTTGTTCTTCCAACTACATGTTTATCCCCCAAAACAAAACAGCTGACTTGTGATTACAAATAAATCTGCCTTCTAGTGAATGTTGGAAAGCATGAAGGTCATTCAGTATTGCCCACATGTACAAATCATGAGCTTAAAGCTGTTAACTTTGTAAGGAATGCAGTTTTATCACTGCACAGTGCCCTATTGCACTACATTCCATAACCTGTGCATGGTACATAAATTTACAATGCAATTGCTCTTTTTATTGTTCTTCTGTTCTGTGTTAGACTTAATGATTAGAAGCCCTAGATTGCCAAAGACTGCAATTTTATTTTTGCCTCCTTCTTTCTGTCTTTCTTTCTTTGTTTTCACTGATGTAGTAAGCAGTTAGAGATGGGTGTTTTAGCTCTAATGGGTTAGCACTCTTAAAAAAAAACAAAAAAACACCACAACAAAAAAAAACCAACACAAAAACCCCACAAAAACAAAACAAAAACCCAACAAAGTACTGGTTCTCATCCCCCTCCTGCCCCCCCACTAGTGACTTTCTGTGTTTTGTATTCAAAAGACTTCTGGACAAGCACTTCTTGAAGCAAATGTTATGTTTTATACAAAGCCAGTAAAAGAATGAGTTTCATTTGTTTGGGGGCTGTAAAACTTGGGACTCCAAGGAACTCTGAAGCTGGATGTGTTTATCAGTTAAGTCACTTAGCTGCAGTTCTCTTCATGGCTTTAGAGAAGACAGATTCCAAGATTTTGGGAATGGAGGCTTATTCATTCCTTGTACTGTTGGGCATAATAAGTGCTGGAAGAGACTCTTTTTTTAAAAAGCAGATTAATACTAGGCTGCATGCTTTGAGTCATCATGATGATATTTCAGAAAGCAGAGGCTAAGCAGTGTCTGTGAACTGCTCCCTTAAGTTTGTCTTGCCTAAAACTGCAAGAGATCTAATCTCTTCAGTTGGTTCTGAAAAAAGGCCAAACTTTCCTGTCAGCTGAGTTCTTTAATTTGACTTACAGAATTACAAAAATCTATGAAGCAATCCTCTAGTAACTTGTCTATCTCCTCCATTAAAGGACTGAATAAAAGCCCTTAGAGGTGTTGGAAAGGCTCCCTTGGTAGCCCCTGGAGGAAATGTGATTCAGTGCCCTCCTGGCTGCATCCTTCTGTGCTGCCCACACAAGAGCAGAGCTAGGTGTTCCGAAGTTGTAGGACACTTCATGTGTGAGCTTGACTCCAATGTAATGTGCTGCAGGAACAATAAAACAAATAAATTACGCTGAAGGAATTCTACACGCTTCCTCTCCCACCTCTTCTCAAAAAACCAAAACAAAACAAAAAAACACAACCAAACAACCTAGGCTTTGTTGCTGTCCTGCTGGTTTCTTCTGTCTCATGAAAACAAGAGCATCTAAGCTGGCGTTCTCCTGAAGAGGCGTTATTCACATGGAGAGGACTTTAAGGCATACAGCTCCTTTAAAAATACGTTTCGTGCCAGCTGCCTGTTGCTCTGGAGAACCTATGTACTTGGTAGAGTGTTGGAAGGGCATTGCTGGCTCTGTGCTCCCCCAGCTCACACGCATGCTCTGCCTTCTGTTATGTTCTTTCAAGCACCAGCTAGATTATTTTTTTTATTAGTAGTACTTTTAATGAGCCACCTCAAGATGTTAGCTTAGTCTTGGCTTTGTGTACGTGTTTCTGTGCTAGTCTGTCATAGAAGTTTGGTTTCTGAGTTCATCTATGGACAAAAAAAATGACAAAAGCATTTCTTTATGATTTTTTGAAAGCATATGCATGCTGCCAATTTCAGTATTCTTTCTCTAGACTTCACATGCTTTAGAAATAAAAAAATGTAATCCACATACTTTTATGTAAGAAATCTATGGCAGGTTAGTAAAGCCTGCTGTTAAACAAATCAGTCCAAGTTTTAGAATCTGTCTGATAAGCTATTTACAGCTTGTGTTTTGGGTGGGTTTTTTGTGTAAATTTAAAAAAAAAACAAAAAACAACAATTAACAGGGCTCGGCAGTTTGTTAGTTTGATTTTTCTGAAGTGTGAACTTTCACAGCTTCCAACCACATATCTATCCCTTTGCAGGGATCTGTTCTTGATGAGGTTTTTATTATATGTGTGCTTAGGAGCTGCGGAGACACGTTGTCAAGAGACCAACTGTTTGAGAATGAAAGGCTTTACCAAATCATTTTTATAATATTAGCACTTTTTAAAAGCTTAGGCTTATCATTCTTTGTGGATCTGTGTGTGCTGGAGGTTGTGAAATACCTGTCTGCAGGGAGCAAGGGGCATTTTTTCCACTCACCAGTTCAACTCAGGCTAGTTTCTCTTAAGGACTGGTGAGGAAGTATCAATATAAACCTATTTTCAGTAACGTGATTCTTCTCTCAAATCATTAGCATGTGGAGTATTTTAAAGCCTGCTAGTCTGATATAAAACTTCTTGCACCCAGTTGTACGCACCAATAAAGCCAGGTTGGTCTTTCAGAGCCAAGGGCTGGATATTCTGAAGGGCCAGATAGTTTTGCAGTGAAAATGTTTAAATTTGATGCAGTAACTAAAAGTAGCTGAAAGTTGGAACTCTTCAAATAGCTACCTTAAGTTTGAGGTACTGTATTTATCTGAGCTTAAGACTTTTGGCTAGTACACCAAGTTTAATTACTCTTAGTATTTTTTAATTTTGCTGGCAAAGCAAAAGGATGTGTCCTTAGATATGTCCCTACTTGAGTATATACTTACACTAACCCAATTTTGCAAAACTATGCATTTGGCTGTTTTTCATTAATCTTTAAACAAAAGTTGTGTCATAATGTAGTAATCTTGGTTTTCTGCTTAGAAGTTTGCAAACACTCTTTACCCAGACCTCAGATTTTGCCTTTTTGCCCTTATCCTTTCCCACTCTACAAATAAAAATATATGCTATTCTGAGTAAAACCTTTGATAATCACCTTTTTTTTTTTATTTGGTAACCAACACATCAGAAATAATTACTTTAAAAGAGCTGGCTTTAATTTTGTTAATGACTGAACTGGATGCTTTGATATATACTCCCAGTGTAAGGACAGTCTTTAAGGAATGGTCCACTGTAAATGCACAGCTGATATATTCCACCACACTAGTGCATGTAAAGTCTTTTGGGTTAATTTCTTAGAGATTACGGTTTGTAACACTTTATGTGGAACATCTTGCCCAAACTGATGCCACGCCCTATTTTCAAGGCTCTGCTGAACAGTCCTGGTTTGTCAGTTTGAAATACCGAGTAGAACACCCATTCTCTATCACTTATTGAGATATACGCACACTAAAATTGCTGTTCCAAACTAATGTGATCTTGAGCAATGCCACCTTGTGAACTTTATGTTGCATCTTGAAAGAAATCTGCGATTTAAGAAAATTGTAGTTCATTAGTGCTGTAGGGGCTTTAGGTGAAAAATAACATGTGATCTGCAAGTATGTGAATTTGGTGTCAGTTGATAGAACAGCTGCAGACTTACCTGGTGTGACTGGGTGGGACATGCCTGGGTATGTGTGTTGAGGCCTCTTCCCTGCAGAGGCCTGGTGAAGGTCTTTAGTTGGATATTAGGATGTGAACTGGAAGAGGTCATACTGCCTCTTAAGAAAGCACTGCTAGAGGAGATTATGTTATAACTTGGAGATTATTACAATACTGCCTTCCCTCTGGGCCATCTGTTTCTTCTAGGAAGAAAGAAGAGATTAGCCTCCTCTTGTGGCCTCTTTCTTCATTGATTTGCAGGGTTAGACTTAATGGGTTTGGTCAGTAGTCAGCAGAAGCTCTTGGCGGTAACCTGGGACCTGTTTTCTAGAAAGTAATTCAGGATGTGCAGGCCTGGAGTTATTTAAGAAAACTTTGAGTTCATTTCATAGGTGAAATCGATATTGTGCCCTATCTGAGTCATATTTGTACACAATGCCCACGCTTCCTGCTCTCATCAGAGTCCTAGATGACTCCTTGCCAACATGTTCCTAACCCAAATGTTAGTCACAACAGTGACAAGCAGAGCCACAGAAGAGTTGTGATAGAGATTAGTCAAAGGCGTTGTGGTTGTGACTGTGGTATTCTAGTTACTTTGACCTGGAAGCAAAGAGTGACTGCACAGCTAGAACACACCTGATTTTAAATTCAGTTAGGAATATCTGGTTTATCGACTGTATTACACATGTTCTGAGTCTCCCTGCTGTAAATCCTGCTGTCTTTTACAGGTTGTGGCTTTTGTACATCTCAAAGTGGGAAAGCAGCATGGACAAGTGCCTTCAGTCAGTCATAGAACCAGGATCACTGCTTTGTATCTCTCTATTTTCAACTTCCACTTATTTGGCAGTAACTTTACCAAATCTGTTGTAGCAATGCTTTAAATAGGTAATGTTGTGAACACTTGAGCTTGAGCTTGTGCTTGCTTTAGAAAGCCAAAGCGGCGTAGTGTAACTCCACAAAGCTTATCTTTCTTTGTGCTTGTATTTCCAGGAAGTATTACAGCAGAGAGAAATTGTCCATTATTGACTGAAATTGTGCTTTGTCAAGCAAAGATGAAGCATGGTCTTTAATTCCTAATAATCACAATTGCGGTAGCTGCTGAGTCAAGATTTTTGATGGAGTCTTGCTTGATGTGGATGGAGGGGAATGATACTTAAACATCAGAAGCAAATGTCTTCCTTAACAAAGATACTGGTGCTAGTGTGTTGAAAGAGTATATGAAGCCCAGGAGGAACACAGAGCTGAAGTAGTCCATTACAAATTCTCTTGTTTCTGAAATGGTGGTTGACCTTAAAAACAAACAAAAAAATTCTTTACTTTTTGTAAAGGAATTTAAGTGAGAATTGATGAGGAAAAAATAACCACTAGCACAGATTCAAGGCGGCACAGTTTCTGTAATCGCTGTTTGATGTATTTTCTTTCACCCTTTTATTTCCGTAACAGAGTATGCTGCTGAAAATCCAGTCTGAGAATCTCTCTGAAGAGTCCTTTGGAGATTATTGCCACAAAGACACAAGGAGCCTTAAACACCTCTGTACTGTAGCGTGTCAAGTTTCAGATCTGAAGAGGATGCTTTAGATAGTCTTGTGTGTTACTACCAAAGGAGGAGCTATTTACCAATGCATGGCGAGTAGAACCTGAGGGATCTCATGACTGGAAAAAGTGTTTTCAGGAAAGGTCCATGCAGAGAGAGGTCATAAAATGAAAAGCACATCATATACTTAATAGGGCTTAGTTGTTTCTACTTGTATTAAATGACATACATTCATTGTCATTTCTGTGCTTAGCCTGAGAAGTATGATATACTATACTGAATGCTGCTTCATCCCTACAAACTGCTGAGCAGAGCTAAGGATATGAAATATTCTGGAGCATCTCTGTTCCGATGATGCATCCAGAAAGCATTAAGAGACTCCTGTTGTTCACTGCTAACTGTAACATGAATTTCTTAGCAGTCCTAATTATATAGCTCTTTCACCTGTGTATCTCAAAGCCTCTTACGAAGTATATAGTAAATAGCACCTGGTGTTACCTTCATTCACAACCTAAAACAACTCTTAAGTGGTCTGTCTTAAAGCTGTCTTTGACCATAAATCTCAGACTTACATGTTAATGTACAGACCTTTCCTGCCCAGTGACTTTGTCTCTTTCAGAAGCAATTGGTTTCTTAC
Source organism: Anarhynchus alexandrinus (assembly GCA_008711295.1). Classification (NCBI taxonomy): domain Eukaryota; kingdom Metazoa; phylum Chordata; class Aves; order Charadriiformes; family Charadriidae; genus Anarhynchus; species Anarhynchus alexandrinus. Next base: position 901,351 of record VUYV01000175.1, on the reverse strand, counting down.
CATGTTATTACTACTTTGCTCTGTACTTCCCTTCCTTCCACCCTATTAATGGTAGATTCTACATAATAGCTCACCTATGTTTTTATAGAGGAAATATTTCACAATTTCCTGCCAATTTAAACAAGAAAACAGTGATTTGCAATTAACTTTTTATGGTCTGACTCTGTGTTTTGCTTCATAACTAATCTCCAGCCTGTTAAGCAGAAATTCTTTGATTACACCTCACTGCAGATTGAGGTATTATTATTCCTTTTATGGAGCTCTTCTGTGTGAGGGGGAGACCTCTGAGCTTCTTGAGCCGCCTTTGCATTTTTGTTTTTAAAATATACCAAATTTTCTTTTTGGTTAATGTTAATCTTGAAGTACTAACAAGACAATTTAAGATTCTTCTGGCTAAATGGCATTGCTTAGAGTTTCAAAGTGCCTGGTGACTTTTCTTTGTCTAATTTCAGATGAGTTGAAAGGGGCCTGGTTTCTTGACAAATGCTAAAGAGGTAAAAGTGCTGCCTTCTAAAAACTCCTTCAATGTATTGGAATTACTCTACATTTCAGCCTTAGTTCTTGTGACATATGCATGTATAAGATACCTGATTACAGGGAAATAGTGACTTTTGAAAGAAGATTTTGTGAAGAGCATGCATTGTTCTTTCCTTTTTATCTTAAAACAGCTTAAAGAAAAAAGGCTTTTTTGTATTTTTTCCTTTCAGGTCTCTCAGAAAATTTAAATGTCTAAACAAATACTGTAAAAATAGAACTGACTTTTTTGTTTAAACTAACAGCTTTTGCTGCCATGACCCCCTTGCTCTCAGTAAAGATTTTAGCTAGGATACCTGTGACCCTATATCAAAGCGTTGGAAAAAAAATCAATGCCTCGTAGCTAAGACAAACAGCAGCAGCATGCTGACTCACCAGTTTCCTGACAGGTTTTGCTTTCCTAGTGGAGATGGAGAAAGAATAAGGAGCACAAGAATCGCAGAGTATAATCATAATCAGTCAACCATCCCTTCTGTTAACATGCCTTAAATCATAAAAGACTGGATTACCTTCTTGTGTTCTTTGCCTCTTTCTCTTCTCTTTCTTGCCACCTGTACCTTTTTTTAGGTCTTTGAAAGAGAAAAGACAGATGTGACTGGGGTAGTTCTGCAAGGAGGAAGATTGAACAGATTTATCCTGTCTGCTGAAGCAAGTACAGTAGGGGTTATCTGGATGAAAAACCCCATTAAAGGAAATACTTCATCCATTGTATACTGTACAGGAAAGCCGGCACATATGCATGGGAGCCCTTTCAGATGAGGAAATAACCTTAGCATCTTTTCTAGGGGGACAAAACTGGAATTTCTTGTTCCAAGGATCTGAGTGGAGTTTCCATTACTGATTAGACTGTTGTGCTTGGTGTTATTGTTTGCAACACATCCAAAATAAGTCATCTTGAGCCTTTTTTTGTCCTGAAGTTTTTCTTTGATTTATTTGACCACAATTCCATATGTTTAAAAATGATGGCATCTTTCTTGTGTGTACATAGCCTGACTCCAGTAGAGCCTTAGACCAGGCCAAAGACTTCACCATTAATTTCACCATTATTGTAGTGAGATCCTGTATTTTTAACAACCATATTGTGTTACGTGTATCAGGATTCCTACTGTTGCTACTGGTAGCTTTGGTTTTGAAATGTAACATTATGCTAAAGACTAATGACTCAATATTGCCCTTCTTTATTCAAGCCAGTATTTGGGCAGAGTATTTAATTCTGCTCTTTCTCTTACACTTTGCAGACAGGCTTTGTGTGTTATTTCTGCATAATATCTAAACAACCTTTATTCTCTATCCCCTGAACTAACACTTTCCTGCAGACTGGCATCTTCTTGGGCCTTGATTACTTCAATACTGTCTTCCTGAAGTTGATAAATTAAATCTTCCACCATCACTTTAGAGATCTGTTACTGCTTAACCCTTCTCACTCTGGTAAGGTACGAGAAGTAGGACTTGAACTCTGAATCAGCCAGTAGTCCCCACTTCCATCACGTCTTGAATTTTTGGGCAAATTCAGTCACACTTTCTAATGTGCTCAATCCCCTTATCAAGGGAGAAGCTTCCTGTGTTCCTTGGTTGTTGTTCATGACTGAGAGCTCATAGACCTGCACTGTTATACACATGATGAATGCTATTATCAATGGACAAGGTTAGCATAGGCATTTTGATTAGACATCCTCAGAAAAGATTGGAGCTGAAGCAGGACTTGAAATGCTAGGGTCCTTTTCTGTCGTAGGCTTAGTTTACTTGAAGGATGTGTCATCCTTGTTTAGATGCCCATGACTTGACTCTTCATCCTGTGTGCTGTGCAAGCCATGGTCAAAGTAGTCCACTATGCCCAGAAAGTCCTACGATGTGCTCCAAACCGTCTGATCACTTTGTCAGTGCTTCTGAAATAATCCCTTAGTAAAGTAGTGAAATCAGCTATGTTTTCTTGGAAAGGGAAAATGTGTTTAATAGGATGTATTAGTCTTTGAATGCTTTACTCTCTGGCAAGACGTCACATGCTTTGTTAAATTAGGGTAAGTCAGAAGAAGGTGAAATCATTTACTTAAAGCTGTGCTTGTTTTTTGCCCTTTTTCTTTTCTTTTTTTTTTTAACCAAGGCTTCTCCCCATAGCTCTGTGTGATCAACTTCTTCCACCTTTCGTAGTCATGGTGTGAATGTAGTCCTCTTACCATTCACATGCATTTAAGAGTTCCTGAGGCTGAGTAGATTATTAGCTTGAGGCCTAATATGGCAGGAAGTAACTACAAAATTTTCTGTATTTAATTCATAGACTTCTTTTGATGGAGAGAATAGTCATACTCCAGCACTGTAAACCCCACGTGTTCCAGAATATGTAAAAAAAAACAAAAAAAACCCCAAAAAAACAAAACCAAAAAAAACCCCATCTGTTTTCAAATGCTGGTTGTGTCTTGAGATTTTTATTTGAGTTTTCTTTTTGTTCTGATCCTTGAAGAGCCCCTTTTTTTAATAGGTTAGAAAGCTTTAGACTTGCAAAATGTAACTATGCCAAAATCAGAAACAACTGTTAGTCTCAGCAGTCAAGTTTAATGCAGTCAATACACTCAAATCTTTTGAATGAGGTATTGCCATCTTAGGATGAGCTTCTTAACAGTACTCAGAAAGGGTTGTTTTCATGACTTTTACTAAATTGGATGAAGCTGACACCTGTTTATGCAGCCAGTCATATGTAGCAACACACATATTACAGAAACTCAAAATTGGCCAATTACTATTTTCGGGAGTTACACTTTTATAGCAAGTTACCAATTTCCAGCCCCAAGCGTTCAGAAGTCAGTCAGGCTCCAAGCAAACAAGTGGGCTAGCAGTTTGAGTGTCATTTTCTTTTTTTTTTTTTTTTTTTTTTTTTAAGGAAATGCCAGCTTCAAATATTTAAATGATTAAAATCACCAAAAGATACATGAGATTTGATTTTTAAAAATAACCTTGTCATTGGCTGTTTCTAACAAGAGAGGGCTAATTATAGGTGATCTTTTACTTGTGACTTGGATATGTCAAAAAGGGACTGAAAAACAGCTGCCACAATTCTATTAGTATGAACTCGGGTTTGGTCATACGTCATGAAGACTGATGTGACTGCCGCCAAAGAGGGAGTATCAGGAAGTTGTTCAATGGCAGGAGAAGTTGTACTTAACTTCTGGTTGTAAAAGGAGCATCTGAGGTTGGGGACAGAAGAAAAATGAGATAATCAGTCTGTAGCTGAGGATGATGAAAAAAGAAGAAACCACACATACCTTGTGTTGACTAGGATTTTCAGGTATTAGATGCATTTTTAGTTACCAGGAAAGCTTTTTGTTAAATAACCATAAAGTCTTTGATCTTAATGGAGACATAGTTTGAATTTCTTGCCTTTCTTTCCCTAAAATTTCTTTGCCCAGGGAGTTCAGTAGGATTTGACACTGAAACTGTGTGTAATTGTTTAAAGGAATAATATTGGACTATGACATGCAAGAAAAATACTTGAAAAGTCTAGTGTGAATAAATATAGTATGTGAGACAACTAGCTTAGTGAATTTTAGAGTCATTCTAAAACATTTAGATCTTTAACTGGCAACTGCTAAGAATTTATTTTAATAATATGATGTCCTTGGAACAATTATTTGGCAAGTTCTGTATAACTTTTAAACTTGAATAACTTTGAAGTGGATTAACTTGCAGTGGCTGTGATATAGAAGTTTTACACAGTCCTTTCAGTTTCCTCAGCTCGGGAAACAGGTTCCTGTGTGATAAGCTACTGGCGTGGTAAATGAGTGTGGCCAAACATGGTGTTGCATGAGGGAAAAAAAAAATTGCATATTCTCACTGCCTGGAGGTGGCTGGCTTGGCATGTTGAGGAGTATCCTGCTTGCTCAATCAGGGGCTGAAGCCATATCGCTTTCATGGGCCTGTCAGTCAGGTGTCTGTCTGTCAGGTTTTCCTTGAACTTCCTTTTCTCAGAAACATTATTGAAGATTTCTCTGGATTATGCTTATGCCAGTGGTTCTTATCTAGGTGTTAACCTGCCTATGACAGCAGTTCCTGGGAAGAAATATTCCCATAGTTAGATGAAATGTTTCCACAGTGCTTATAATAGTAGCTGTCAGCAGGAGAAATACGCTTGTTTTGTCTGAACCTTTGAAATTAGTTGATGAAAACAGTTTTATTTACTCTAATAGGATTTCACCAACTGGAAAGCAGTAGGAAATTGTCCATCCCGTTTCCATCCCAGCAAATAGGCCCAGCCAGGGGCGTGGAAGTTGCTTATTACAAAAACTGGATTGCTGCCCATATTATTAGGTACTTCAGGGAAGCTAGTAGAAACGGTTCTTAACCCAGCTGTCTGTCCCAGCTTGCTCAGACAAGTTTTTATGTTTGTTTGACAGTGCTGGGACTGGGTTATGCACACTATTTGCAAAGCCAGCTTTTATGTTGCTAAACTGTAAGGTGATACAAGGTGGTGGGGGGGTGTGCTGGGTTTTGTAACTGTTCAACACGGAGTTTTTTGAGCTCTCAAGTGCAGGGGTTGCTTCTCTCAGAACACCTGGGGGAACCATGCATTGTTCCCCACCCCCTGTCACCAAAGCTTCTCCTTTGTGACTGGCCCAGGGCAGCAGCATGTGAAGGAAGAAGCACCAGCAGCAAACTCTTTGGTGCGTAAAAAGGAACGGTTCTTGCTATACCTGGATGTCAGTTTGTATTTGTGAATAGACCAGGCATCATCTCTAAAAGGCAGCAGAGAACTTTGCCTATTTTTCATATCCGGGGAAAGTGCTACCTGCCACCTGACTTGAAGTATTTTAATAACAGTTGGTTTTTATTGTATGATCTGTTGCATGTATCACCTTGGAGCTCTTTTGAAGTAGGTTGCCTGCATAAAAATGGAGAAATGTGTGTATCCCATTAGTTTTCCCAGTCTTGAAACCACAGATGACAAAGCCGTTACCTAGCAAAGGTACGTAAGGGCTATTGTTCTTGAAGAGCGTGTACGTGGGATGTGTATGTGTGCATACTCTGTTTCTTCAGATTCCTCTACAGTATAACTGTGAATCGCTGTGCCATGCTGAGCTGGGATATTGTGTTCTTTTTATAAGTGCAGAAACATAGGCAAAGGTTAAACTGCTTGCCATGGGATATGCCAGGACACCAAATCTAGGATTACAGTATGTGCATCCCAAGTGTTCATCCATGTACTTACACTAGTAGGTTATGCCTCACCACAACAAGTGTTCTACAGTACCGTCTTTCCTGTCGCAGGATCTGCCGAAGGAGTGAGCTTGGATTGGACTGTGTAACAAGGTAACCGTGAGAAGATTTCCTGTCACTCAATCAGATGCTATAAGTAAAGATCCTCTAAATCAGTTTTCTAAATATCCTGAGACAAATGCAGAAGTAAATCTTCTTCCAGACTGTCGACAGCATGATTACTTCTATTTGGGAATAACTTCCCCCTGAGGCTTTCGCTCAAAAGGCCTTCGTGATGAGAGCATTTTCTTCCTTGTGCTCTAGCTAGTGTTGGAGGGGGAGGACTTGACACTTGAGGTGTAGTTGAACTATGATGACAATATAAATCACAATAGGAAGGGTGCAACTGCAATTTATAAAACTTGCTGGATGATCAATAGTTTCTCCTGTAATACCGCATGGGTAGTGGTTTGCTATGATAAAGCACTGGTTGTCAACGTAACACCCAGCTGGAAATCTTGCAGAAATTGAAGGATGGATTCTTTGAACATTTGGGAGATGTGGGATGCTTGGTCTGCCAAATACTTCAGGCAGGATGAATCCACCCCTTTCCTAACTAGGACATTTCCTGACTTCTGAAGTTATTTGGGGATTGTCATGAAAAGCCTGTTTTCTGGATTGAAGCCTGGCCAATCCCAAATCTGGAAATAACTGCTCATGAGAGCAAAAAAAAAAAGCAGTTATATTTGTCAACTATACTATTGTGGGTAAGTGAGATTTAGAGACTCTTGCCTAGTGCAGAAAGGATCTGAGAACAGTTTTCTGTTACGGAAGTCAGTAGAATTACTTACATACCAAGAAATTTATATGGCTCTTTACTCCTTCTTTTCATGGGAATATATGTTTGGGTGTTTGTGAAAGTTTAAACCAAACCAAGTTAAAATAGATGCATTAAACTCAAGCAGGGTGCTATATCTGTATGAACCATGACATCTTGAATTATTCTGAAAATAATTTTGTAATCTGTGGAGGGGGAAAAAAAAAACCTCAAAAGAAAAAAAAAAACCTAATACAGATTGGAACCAGAGCTAGTGAATTCCAAAGGTGTCAGCTATTAAGTTCTTGGATACTTCAGGTTTTACTGTATAGTGCATACTGCTGTAATATCCCTGTCTCAAAAAGAAAAAACTCTCATGTCAAGTGGTCTCTCTGGGGTCAGTGAGGAGAGAATATGAGGGGGAAATGACTGGGCGTTAACAACTTCCCACAGGATAAAGCACAAACAGTCTTCCCTTCAAACAAATCCAGTCACTGGGTGTGAGTAGTAACTCTGAAACTTAGTGGATTTCTGCAATTAAGAATACAGGCCTTCGTGCTCTAAAGAATAATTAAGCAAGTGTTTATAGTGGTGAGGGAACTCAGAGTAGGAGCTGGTTATACCAATTCATTCTGGTTATTGGCCTTTCTTCCCCCTTCCTATTTATAACTAATTTAAACACGACTAATGGCTAAAGCTAAAACTCCACTACATGTCACATAATCTTTTTTTTTTCACGTTGCTTGATGATGCAAGTTGAAACAAAGGCCTAGTTGTTTAAGCTCCCTTTAAACTCTATAAAAGTTCACATGCTTCTAAGCCATGCTTTTAAATCACACCTCCAAGCCTCTATGGGAAAGCTACAGGCAAGTTTTGAGAAATTCATTCTTCATTCTGTTCAGCACACAGCTGATGATGTCACAGTAGAGAGAGGAGGAGTATAAGCATGAGAATGGTACTTCTAAGTGCTCTGCTTGGTTAAAGATGGAGTTGGGACCAGTGCCTTAAGGTCATGTAAGGAGATATCTGGAGGTTTTTGCCCACAGATCAATGCAGAACGTGCTTAATGTGCTAAAAGCTTGTATCCATCTGGTCAGTACTTTAAATGCTGCTCTTAGATGACAGATGTCCTCTATACAAATGCAACGATCTGTATGGCACTAAATAGACCTCTGGTTCTTTTTCAGTCTTAGTTGAGCATGTAAGATTGCATTAAATTGAGGAACTTAGCTATGTGAATGGCCAGGTCATTCATGATGTCCTGAGGCTTCCTCTGATTATTTCTGATTTCATCAGCTTGCCTCTGTCATGCCAGAGTGCTCTTCTGCTCTTTGTAAATAAAATAGTGATGGTAGAATGAGACACAGGTACAGACCATGTCACTGCTGTTGGAGCATATCTAGAGCAGTGTCAAAAATGCAATCCTAACCTCCGTGAATCATGTCACTCTAGTTCTGTGATACAAGGAGTATCCAAACTTGTATTCAAGTGGTTCTTGGACACAAGGACCAAAAATGTTTAACTTCGACTTACTCAGATTAGAAAAGTTGTTTCAAAGGCACGCAAAATGGGCAGTAAGAGATGCCCAGGCTTTGAAATGAGAACTTTCGGACATAGTCACAGCAGGAGTCCCTTCAGTAGCTTGGGCAGGTACTGGGTGCTCTTATTTTTCCTTTTCTTTGTAACAGCACTATATAGCTCTGAAGAAGTGTTTAGAAAGACAGTGAATTGTAAGCTAGCTCAGGAGGCAGGAGCAGCTTTCTGAAATCAGTTGGCAGGGAGACAGAAAGAGACACTGCATTAGCACCAGAAATAAACATGGGGCTGGGCTTTCAATATGGAGTGGAGCTTTTTCAACATTTGTATAGTTTTGTACTTTTGGTTCCTGTTTCATTAGAGTTCCCCTAGTTTGGGAGAAGGGAGGGGTGTCTGAAGTGCGAGCTGTGAGGGGCATGACTCTGTTAACAAGTTAGTGCAAGGGGAGGGTGTGGGTTGCTGGCAGGTCACTGCTCTGCTCAGCCTGGCTGGTGCTTGCTCCTCTCCCATGGTAAAGTGCAGTGTTTCAGCCCCAGCGGAAATGGGTAAGCTGCTTCACGCCTCCTGTGCGACAAAAACATGTGCACGGGTTTGATGGCATAAGTGGCATGCTGTAAATTTACGTGACTACATACCTTCAAATATTACAATGTAAAACCTATTGTGTTTGGATTGAGAGGAACTACAGTACTACAGCTGGTTGCCTGTCTCAGAGGGGAATCTCTGACATATTCTTGAGTCAAAAGTATTTGCTCACTCTTTTGCTTGCTGCAGCAGTCTTTACCAGAGGTAGGAACTGTTCCATCACAGTGTCAGGAGGTCGGGTACAAATGTCGTACAGAGCCTCCATGCATTAACTCAATTTCTGACACACTGGAGCAAACATTCTTTTACAATTTTTAATATTTTTTTTTTCTTTTAACCATTTGGTGCCACCTCCCCTTCCCTCTTCATGTCTATTCCTCTATATCAGGAGAAAAAGAATTGTAAATACAGGCACTTAGCTAACTCTCAACCTGAGAAAGATGGAATTGGTTTATTTGGCTGGAAGCCACAGAACTAAGTGATCCTGTCAGAGGATTCTTAGCCACTTATGAGAAAAGTCTGGGTTTACTTTCAACAATTTATTAATGAAATTCAAGCTTGGATAACAGTTGTGGTTCACGGTCTCAGGAGAGATACACTAAAGTGCTTAGTTTCCAGTTCTATCCTCAGAGCTCTTGCGGCAGTGGGAGAGCTCAGAGCTGGGCTGTGGCTCATCCAGCTGTCGGGAGATCAGGTGTCGCACTGAAGAGCGCTGTTGTAGTATTGATGTAATCTGGAGTGGACAAAAGAGGACTCATGTCTCTGACAGAAAAAAAGGGTTGGGCTGTTCGTGGAAACTTGTAGCTCAGAGCAGTTGGTTTCACCGGCAACAAGACAGAGGCGCTGGCGCAATTAATCTTTGCCTGGCCTTGTGTGGCAGCACTGCTTGGGTTTACATGCTGTGTCCGGTTGCATCCAGGTAGAAAAGGAAGGCAGTAAGAGGACACTGGAAGGTACCTTAGTTCGCTAGTCAAGAACCTCCATTTGCCTTCAGGCTTTTTCTGACTTAATTTTGTATGGCTTCAGTGAGGGTGCACTGTTATTCAATTAATTTGTAGGGTGCTGTCTCAGACAGGTTGTTTGCTGGGTTTGACTAGTCCACATCCACCTTTCTGTTTCCATGAACAGAGAGATGTGGGAGGTTTAGATTGTGGGAAGCTTTGACTGGCACCATGCACATGCCAGAGGTTCTGAAAAAGTAGATTTGGAACAATGGCTTTAAGGAAAAACCTTCTTGTCACTGGTTGATCTTTATGAGAATGCACATGAGCAGACCGCTGCCTAATTTCTAAGCATTTTAGGCCTGTCATTTCATGGTATGTAGGCATGAAGTTTAGCGTGATCAGTTTCAGCAGCTCTGATACTTGTTTACCTGTGCAATCAAGCCTCAGCAAGAAACACCAAAGGTTTGAGGAGTTTGGTTTTCTATTCATCGTTTTTTTGAGTAAAGGAAGAGATAGCGATGCTCTCAGTAGCAAGAAAGTTTCCTGCTTTTTTTTTAATAGAGGAATTTGAAGGGGTGGAGTAAAAGAACGTGGTTTATTCTTTTGTCTCATTTTCCTCTCCTTCAGAGAACACATGTTGGAGTTATGTTTATGTCGTCCCAGTGCTAAACACTTGCCTTGACATAAGCAGCAGCAATACTGGAAAAAAAGAAAAAGAATGAAAAGTTTTATGCCATGGCACAAAGCACGTATGAATTACTGAAGAATGTTGACTTGCATTTCTAAATTTTGGCAGGAAATGAGGCAGGAAATGCCTTATTAGAAACCTTGTCCAAAGAATCTATAACGGCACAATTTAATTATGTTGGCAAGGGACTCTGGAAAGGTACTTGAGCTTCCACCAAGCAGTGAGAGCATATCGATATGTTTTGCCAATTGTTGCCTCTTGTCCTGCACACTGACATTTCAAGAGAACAGTCAGTGTTTGCTGAATGGGAGCATGGAGGTGGTGGAAACAAAAAAAAGCAACATTTTCAACTCCAGCACAGTCTGCTTTGGCATGCAGCACTCTGCCTTTTCCACAGGGATTTGTGTGTTCTGTGGTGTGTACTGGCCTGAAATTAAGCACTTGCAACATTAATTGTAGTGTCGGCTGTATGAGTCCATATATCTGTATAGATATGCATATAATGACTCGTATTGTTCTGAAGCTTTTCTGCATGCTCTTGTCTATGAACAGTTCAAACTGTGTACAGAAGGCGTCACCAGTGCTATGATAACATTCACGTTCTTCTGCTGAACTCTCTCCTGGTGTCAGTTGTCCTTTCAGAACCCAAGGGCACAAACTGCTTCAAAGGTACCTCAAATTAAATTGGCAGGAATCTCATAAATTTGAGTCTGGGCCTGACTACTCCTCAGTTATAAACATTTATCTCTGTTATTGCTAGGCTGTTAACAAGAAATGCAGACCTGGGATTTAGTTTGAGTAAGTGCCATTTGAACCTTACATATAAACAGTACAAATAAACCTACCAGACTAAATGGAAATCCGATGTAATTCCTTCTGAGGTATCTGGATGCTTTGGTATCTTTTCTGCACGTAACCTGCTGGTCGAGAATTAGAAATTGCTGCTCCCTGTCTTCTCTTGAATGTTGTTTCTCTCCTTACCTCTATTACACGATTTCATTTTTCAATGCTACTCTTCTACTTTCAAACGTTTCTCTTGCTACTAGTTGTACCTTCACCCTCAAAAGGGGTCATTCTACAAGACTCCCATGGGACATCACTGTAGAGCAGACCTGATCCCTGTTCTGCTTTTCCCATTAGACATAAGTTAAGGTCCTCAGAGCTGACCTAAACCAGTCATGGTCTAAAGATGAAGACTTGGTAAGACTATTAATGATAAGTATTTAACAGTGAATGTGAAGTTCCCAGGTCTTTCTTTTGCAGTATAGTAAACTAAAGATGAAACAGCCAAGTCTGTAATGTTCAACTCTTCCCACCCTTCAAAATAGAGCGACTGCATGCAGGCTGTCTGTTGGCAGTGTCACAGGCCCTTGCTCATTCCTGAGTTATGCCCAAAATTTGTTTGCGAGATCATTGACTGGCCTGAACCAAAATCACACCAAGGACCAGCAATGAACAGTGCAATAGAGGAATGTTCTTCGGGTGGCATAATCTAAGTGTGTAGTTTTTTCCTCTCCTCCTCCTCCTCCCTGCTGTATAGTGTGCATCATCTGCAGTGCATATTTAAGGGATTTAGAAGGGAAGTGCCCTATTATCTTCTCTGTTTCCCACACTGCCATGTGGCTGTCCCATACCTAACTGGGAGTCTGCAGAGAGGCTAGTCGATGAAGGAAGCAACCATCTGTTGGAAATTGGAGACGAGTAACTGAACTGTAGCTGGGATTAGTATTGCATCTCTCTTTCTGGCTCTACCTTTCCTTAGAAGGAAAACAAAACGATTGTAGAAATTTTAGAAAACTCTGAGAGTGGGGATTGGGGTTTGATTGTAGAGGAAGTAAATGATGCACAAAGGGACAAAGACAGTGTTAGCTTTTGCAGTCCAGCACCATTTCTGAGGTTTAGGAATGAATTTATTTTCCCTGACTTTGAATGACTCCTTGCTGCTCTTCTTTATCCAGGTAAAGGAGGGGCAGACCACGCCTTCTCCACGTCCAAATCACAAATTAATTGAGCAGTCTTGATCTTTTTGGAAACAGCACAGTGATGCAGTCTTCAAGTAAAATGATAATAGGGCATGAGAACCCAAGACGATCGCAGAGTTGCTTAATCACCACTTCTTCCCTCTTAACTGCCTGCTTCTTCCTTTGCTGAAATGTCTTTGATTTTGGAACAAGGAAAGAGGAACTGGGAAGTTGTTTGCAACACTCAAGAATAGGAAGCTGCCCTGTGGTTTCCTTGTTTTTTGTTTGTTTGTTTTCCTGTTTCAAGGAGGAAGAGGAACGCTTTATGTCCCGTTCCTTGGGCAGCATCTGTACGGCAGGTACACTGAGTCCTCAGACCCTTAATGTACCTTGCAAGCACCGAGTAACCCCGTACCACATGCAAGGCAGTAGAATGCCCCTTCCTGCCCCATCCTATGGCCTCTCAGGAGGCACAAACAAATATCACATTGTCAACCCAGAATGGGAACTCCAGCACCAGGAAGGATAATGTTACCCCTGCCTTTTTCTCACTATTTTAATGCCTATGTTTTGATACTTGTTTTGGAAATAACTTCTATTTTATGCAAACCTGTCCAAGCAGCATTGGTGCATTGTAAACTGAAGAGCTGATTCTCTAAGTGTTTTAATGTGATATACCGCAGCATGTTTGTGAGGATTGCAAATCATCGGGCATGGGTTCTGTGTCTGCTTGGGCTTCCTTGAGACACCAGTATTTACAGAGTGGGTTTGATTCAACTTCACCTTTAACTGGCCCAAACTGGGTATATTTTAGCTGAAGCCAGTGATGTAACCTTGCTGCAAATAAGGAGAGAATAGGAGTTGATATAAAAGGAGTTAATTTTTCTAGGACACTTAATCACACTAAATTCCATTTGACCCAGTGTAAATTTCATGGAGTTCAATTCTAGAGCCATCCCTTTCTGCCCCTCTAGTTTATGAGGCAATAAGGAGCATGACTGCCTGGCACCATGGAGCTGCACAGCTGGCACCTGCCTAGTTATTGATTTTTCCAAAGCTGTGCCTAACAAAATTTTCTGTGATATCCAATGATCAGTGCAAGTACACAGTAAAAATCCACTACATTTATTTTTATTTCTAAGTCATAAAAGGAAAAATAGGCGCATTATATGCTATGCGAATATACATAACATATAAAATTGTGTTTAAATGGGAAACGAGCAGCTTTCCTCATCTTTCCTAGTGTGTTATGGTTGTTCACTGTTCACTTACAAAAGACCGAAGGTCCTGAAACAAGCAAGGAGTGGGAAGGAAGAAAAGCTTTCCTAATAGAAGCAGCAGCATTTGGTGCCTGCAGCCATGTCTTGTTTTCAATGTAATCTACTCATTTGTTGTCAGTGGAACAAAATTGTCATATCACCTTGGCTAATACTTCGATAACCAAATGCGTGAATATATGCAGACTGTGAAATGAGCTAAAACATATCCAGGTTCCCTCCTGGAGAGAACAGAAGCAGGAAGCCTAATTCAGAGTCTTGAACAGTCTATGCAGGAGCTGATCCGAACCATGAGTGCTTTGGTGGGATTCACCTGAGAGTGGTAAGCTGCATCTGTAAGACAGAATTAAATCTTCTCCTGTGGATGTTGTCACCTGCTCTATGGTCTAGTGGGGAGTTTTCATACTATTTGTGGGCAGAAGTTGCTGTCTGTCTGTCTAGGGGCAGGTATTTTCCAAGTCTGTGTCAGTGACAACCTTTTAAATGTCAGTGGCTCCTTTTTAAACAGTGCCCTTTGCCTCAGACGGTTTATTAAAAATTCTGTGCTTTCTTTCTCCATTGAGCAAAACAAAGTGATGGTGAGCAAACGGAAAGTAGTCGTGTATTTCCTACCTCCTTTTGAAAGTCTGAGTCAAGAGCTGTTGTTCTCAAAGTGTACTGAGACTGCACGCTGGGTCCTAATCGGTAGCTCTGTGCTGCAGAGCTCCATTTGTCTGCTTTCAGAAGTGGTGAAGCAAGGCTCCCGGAGGCTTGGGTATTCACCTGGGATATGGTGAGCAATGGCATTTTGTTCCTGAAGATGAACAAAAGGCATGCTGCCTGTCGGAAATGGAACTGATGCCTCAAACAGTTTATGAAAATTTATAGATTGTTAAATCAGGTCAAAATAATCTTTCTGTTGTGTGATACAACAAGTAGGGTATCGCAGAGAATAGTAGTGACAGGAGGCTCAGACAGATCTTTAATCTTAAAGAGATTAAGTTTGGGCTTATATCACTTTTTTTTAAGATTTGCATACAATATTAAAAATGAATGTGTTTCATCTTGATTTCTTAAAAAGTACACAAGTCTAATGTAGAAAAATAAATTGGTATGCTAATAAGTGCCATTTTGTAATGGCAATAAAGTGACAGTGTCTTGAAAAGAGGCATAAGAGGGACTATTGCTTTAGTGGGCACTTTTTTCAAGTTAATAATTGGGAACACTGGGTTAAAATTCTCCTAAATGTCTTGTATACTTTATTTTCTGTGGCATTCCGGAGTATTTGCAGTTTGGAAACAGATAGATTAGTAGTGAGTTGCAAGGAATAATTTAATTTGTATTTTTACTACATTTTCCTTGCTACTCATAGAATATCATAAATATGCAGTTTAACTTCATGATATGTTTTTAGGCAGAATTACTGCTGAGAAAAAGCTTGGACTTACGCCATCCAAATCACAGTAAGCTCATGTTTTTTCCTGCCTTGGAAGACTGCTGAATATCTCACCAGGGCCAAGCCCTTAATAATTGAAAATCCTGGATACGTAGGTCAAATTTTTTTTCTTTTCCTTGCTTTAATTTCCTTTTCCTTTTTGCTATCTGAAGTTGTCACTTCTTATTGTCTGGTCTATCTTCGGTCAATCAATTTTACATAAAATACCACTTATTTTTATGTAGAATACTCAGAAGGGAATGGGACCAATGTCTTCCCTGTTCCAATAAAGATTGGGAGCTCCTCTATGAAAGGACAGGATAAATCACTCACAGGTGATTCTTATTTGCCTGTCGCACCTTCCCTACAGGCCTTTGTTTGTAAGACATTTGATTTTCTATAGCTAAAAGATCAAGGAGAAAGGTGCTTTCTACCTTTTCATTTGAGTTCCCAGACTGCTGTGGGGAAGGTGGGGAGAAGAGGTAGGCATTATTTCCTCTTTTTAATTATGTCACTGATATCACTGTCTTTTTACAAAAAGTGTTTGAGCTGTAGCTGAGTCACTGGCAGATTTGTAAAGGCAACTCTCTTTTATTTTGCTTAAGTTTGCTGGCCGGACAGATGCATTAGCTGCTAGGAGGGAGAAAAGTTAAAGTTCTTTAAAATGAAACTTCACGTCTGTGCAGTTCCGTGATCTTGGCCTTTTATGTCCTATGAAAATCTTTGTCCTTGGTACTGTTGAATGGTCCTTTAAAGATCTGCTTTATGGGTTGACACTTACAATTCAGCAACGGTCAGTGTAATGCAGTTGAGTACGGACTGTGAACTATGAATGTTGTCCTTCTGAAATAAGAGTTTGAAGAACTAAATAGGGAATGAGCTGGATCAAGAAATGGGAGGAGGTCAAGAGGAAAAGGCTGGCAGAGAAAATGGAATAATTGAAAGTGGATACCTTGCAGCTCACATCCAAAAGTTGGCATATTTTCATCTGTCGTTGCAGCTGCTTCTGTTTGATTTCCCCTCTGAACCAATGGTTACTGCAGGACTCTTTGTATTGAAGAGAAGTCACCCAAAGCAAAGCATTTTAAAGAAATGGATGCAGAGTGTGTGTGTATATATAGATGTGTATATATATAGTCAGAACACTTTTATCCATGGTTATTTCTAAGGAGGTTGGGGAGGAACAGTGAAGTGAGAGAGGAAAAGGAAGCATTTAAGGGAGATGTTCTTTCATTCCTCACTGATTCACTACCTAAAAAAAAATGAAAATGTGAGTATGCCATACAGCTGCATTGGAAAGAAAGCCTTAGTGATTCATTTTGTTTGTTTTAATTGAACAGTAATAGGAGAAACAACTTATTATCTTACTATACAGCATTGAACTAGCTTATTAAACCCTTTACAACTGCCATTATGTTTCTTCACCCTAGAGTTACAAAATCTGAAACACTGGCAGTCATTGTTTTGAGGATTTTCAGGTTGGTATATGAAAAATCAGAAGCATTTAACAATTCTTGCAAGTGTGTTTTTGATAATATATGCTGAAAATGTCATGTCTGAAGTTTTATTTGGGTTCCATTAGCAGTCATGTGTCCAAGGACCACGCTCTCAAACATGAACTGGTGTCACCTCTCAGATGTACAGGGAGAAGGCAGAGAAGCAGGACATGATGAGGTCTTTAGAGGTCTGTGTTGTTTCATCAGAGCGTGTTATTTTATTGACTGTGTCCTTTTCTATGCTGAAACCATGTGTAGAGGAAGTGGAAATTTCATGTTTGGTTTTTCTTAGTTTTCATTACTTGGGTGTTATGTCAGCTTCCTTTCAAAGCCATTGTTTGCATGGAAAGGTGTGTGATATAATCGCCACTGGTTTGTGTGGTTATTTTAAAGGGATTCCACCATAGGTTATTGCTCCATTGTTGTGTGTTTCATATAGTTAAATTTGTTGTGTTTTTAAAGTGATTTTTTAAATGGACTTTTAAATCATTGCATGTAAGGTCAATGACCAGAAGTAAGTCACCAGATATTTGGGGTTAGAACTAAGTCAGGGACAGAGCCTTGTTTTCATAGAATCATAGAATGGTTAGAGTTGGAAGGGACCTTGAAGATCATCTAGTTCCGATCCCCCTGCCATGGGCAGGGACGCCTCCCGCTAGACCATGTCACTCAAAGCCCTGTTCAACCTGGTCTTTTGAACACTTCCAGAGATGGGGCATCCACAACTTCTCTGGGCAACCTGTTCCAGTGTCTCACCACCCTCAGAGTAAAGAATTTCTTCCTAATATCTAATCTAAATCTACCGTCTTTCAGTTTAAAGCCATTACCCCTCGTCCTATTGCTACACCACTCCCTGATAAAGAGTCCCTCCCCATCTTTCCTGTGGGTGCCCTTTAGGTACTGGAGGGCCACTATAAGGTCTCCCTGGAGCCTTCTCTTCTCCAGGCTACAACNCGATCTTCTCTCAGCCTGTCCTCATAGGAGAGGTGCTCCAGCCCTCTGATCATCTTCATGGCCCTCCTTTGGACCTGATCCAACAGGTCCATGTCCTTTTTGTGCTGAGGATTATGAAGCTGGACGTACTGCAGGTGGGGTCTCAGCAGAGCAGAGTAGAGGGGCAGAATCCCCTCCCTCGCCCTGCTGGCCACGCTGCTTTTGATGCAGCCCAGGATGTGGTTGGCTTTCTGGGCTGTGAGCGCACATTGCCGGCTCATGTTGAGCTCCTGATCCACCAACACCCCCAGGTCCTTCTCCTTAGGGCTGCTCTGTATTAGGTGTGGATTCCCTAATGAAAAAAGGAGGTCTAAAATTAAATCATGGAACAAAAAAATACATAGTTGAAATAATTTACTGATCGTTGAAAAAGACACCATAACCTTCTCTTTCTGGCAGTTATTCTGAAATGAAATGTAGGAGATGGCATGATTTAGCAGTAGGTCAATATAGAAAATAGTGTTATTGCAATTGTCAGTACTTTTCAAAGGTGTTGGTGTTTGTCAGAAATCCTGCCTGTGAAGGGTTGTTTCTTTGGTAGTGGTATTAGGCTGCTGAGAGGTCTGTTACTGCAGCACATTCACAGTAACTTTCACTTACTCTTGCAACAGCAGAGGTTCTATATGAAGGTTTCAGATTAAAAGTAGTGGGGTAAAAATAGAAATATCGCTATAGAAATATACTCTGCTTCTGTTTCTACAGAAAAAAATGACAATAGTGGAGACTCATAAATCAAAAGAAAAGGAAGCATGCCATGTGCATGTTAAGTCAGTTATGTGGCCTGAGCTTGTCAGTCAAACATAATGAAATTCCTATTTCTGCTGAAATTATTGTATTTCGCTTCAGAAAGGAACACAGAAGACTTCACAGGTTTGTGAAATGCCATGAACTGTAAATACATGGGGATTCTGTGACTGCAAAAAAAAAAAAATTACTAGTGCAGTAAAAACTAAAGTTCATTGTATTCTTTTAATGCAAGGGGAATAACATCATGGAACTTGGCAGACGCTAACTATGGTGTTTTTCTACCATTTGATGTGCCACCCGGTGATAATCCAGTTGCAGGAGAGAAAAACAGTGGTGATGGGAGGAGATGTATCATTGTTTTGGCATGTCATGATGATAGCAAAGGATTGTTGTCAATTTTGGTTTTGAACAAAAAACGTGAAAGAAAATTCTTTGTAGCGCCTTTGTTGTCTTGGGGGGAAAAAAACAAAAAGTAAAACTGGGTAGGACAATAGGTTGAAGAAGCACAGTAAAAATGGCTAAGACTTCTTAGTAAGAAAACACCTCATTGCAAAGTTATTAATACTGAAAGCCATTTTTCTAAAGAAAGGAAGACTCCTGTGATTCCAGAGGTTATGAAAGAGAAGATAACTTTGTTGTTTTAGCCAAACTATTAACAGAACCCCATCAACGTGTTGTTTTTCTTGTTGCCTTCAACAGATGATGTTAAGGCAGGTTGTAGACATGAGCTGGCAGACGTGTCTGAACAAGAAAGTATGCATTTTTACTGTGTTATTCAGCATTATAAAAGTTTGCCAAGACTCAGTCAGATTTATATTCATTTTTTGTGCATGGTAATTTCTTTTTGACTGTCCAAAAATGGGTGCACTTTGTATACAGAAGTGCCTTTATAGCCTTGCAAATATTTGTAACAAATGTTGGCACTAAACATACATGAGCTGACCTACTCTTTCTGGACAAGCTACCCACCTGGAGAATGCACTTTGCTTTGGGAGAGCTGCATTGGTTAGCTTCCTGTGTGGAGACACCGTCATTTTCCAATGGTGCAATAACAGATGTACACTCACAGAGCTATGAAGAAGATCATAACAAAATAGCGACCAGCCGGTAGCAAGTTTACTATGTTCTTTTAGCCTCCTAGGAAGTGTGGTTCATCTCCTATAACTGCATAGCTGCAAAAGATTTGGGAGGATGAAGGTGGGCAGAAAAGACAGGAATCTAAGCACCCATTTGGCTTATTATTTTCTGCACAATAAGCATTTTCCTAAATGTAATAAAAACTTTGAGCAGCTGCTGAAGAAACTTGTAATCTCTGCTGTCCAACCTGCTCTTTTGCTCTGTTTCTGTGTCTCAGTAAACTGAAATGAATGGTGTCTAAGTTGCATTAGTATGTTGCAGTGAAACTGACTATGATGTGCCCAGTTTTGTAGCGTATTTCATTAACATTATAATGTCTTATTTCAGAGGCTTTCTTGAAAAATGCTTTGGTTTTGAAGTTCAGCAGATTTGCCAGTAAAAGCTTATAGAAAGTGTGTGCACATAACTGTCGAGGCAAGTGTCTTTTGACTTGCATTGTTCAGCTGCTGTAACCTAACATAGCTTTAACCTGCTCCTGTGACCGGTTTTTGCTTGTTTATGAGCACTGGAAGGTTAGCAAGAGACAAGAATCTTGTAGTCAGAGATTTGCAGAATGTAACACAGACCATTTGCAAAACTGCTTTAAATACCAGGCTAGAGTCTATTGATGCATTCAAAGCTGAAGCTTTGTTTACAGTTAAAAGTTGTAAGTTCCACAACTGAAGCATCCCTTTCAACCAAAAATCTCGACAGCTCTGCTGGACCCAACTAGCCCCAGGAGCGAACAGATGCTGGCTGAGCAGTGGGCTGATTTTTCCAGAGGAAAAGTCAGGCTCTGACCTAGGCCGAAAGAGAAATGAGGGGAGAAATGCATGCCATAGTGAACTGAGATGCTGATCTTGGTCATGACATCTAGCTCCCTCTTTCATGTTTTCACAGCAGTAAAGTCATTGTGTTGCTTACTAGTTTGGATGCACACGAATTCCTTAGCTAGCTGTCTCTTACACAATATGAATATTATTTTTCAGGCTGAACCTACCTGTTGTTACTGCAGCTATTCTCCTTTGCAAATATCATGGGACCTCATTTCCATTAAACAATAGTTTCTGGTCTTCTACCACTGTGGTATTAAGTAACTCTCTGACCAGTGAGTTACTTCTCTGCCTCACATGAGTTGCTAGCATGACTGGGAGGCAGTCTTTTCAAAAGTACCTAGCAGCTACTTTGTCAGTCAGACAAAACCTATGGCTTTTTTTCAGGTTGGGACTTATAGGGACCTGAATCTAAAAATGTCTTCTGATTTTAGTTTAACCATTATTTCTGGAGACTTTAGATTTTTCAAGTTTAGACAGAGAAGAAATTGAATCTAGCTTACTTGTAGTTACAGTAAAACCCAGTGGTCAGTGCTGAAACTCTCAGACAGTGCTTATTCTCTCAGCTCTGTAGTATGGTGGAAATGAAGGGAGTAGATGAGTGGGAGAGCTCTCACTGTAGGGCTGCTTCCTTGTTCATGGTACATATCTTTTTGAAATGAGTATGGGACCCTTGGACCTGTCATCTGCAGAGTTGTGTCTGAAGTTGGAGGAAGGGCAAAAAATAATCAGCCTAAGTAGAAATGCAAACAAACTGTCATGCTTTTAATCACAGAGGCAGTGTGGGAATCATAAATCAGGGAGACGGCTAACAGAGTGGTTACAGGAAGCACAGATGAGTAGGAAAGGTTAGACTTTTCTTTAAAGATACTTTAGCTGCTCACTGACCCTGCACATGCTAAACTTTTGCATAGTAAGTATGAAGAATAGAAAACAAGATTATACAGAAAGAAATCAGCATTATGTAGATTTTCTCATGCACACTTCTAACTGCATTTTGTATACTCTGAAATATGTATACGTCTTTTAACCACATACAGTGACAAAACACTGCACCCTTCAGATTGCATGTACAATATACACGCACACTCGTCTGTTTCTGATTCTTTCCTCATGTATTTCTTTCCCTTGCTGCCTCTCAAGAATGAAAAAAGGTTGTAGTATGATAGTTCTTTTTCCAGAAAAGAAACCAATGAAGTCTGAAGAGGCAGAACATCATAAAGTAGCTTTTTTGTTCATGTAGATACAGCTGAGATACCTCTTCATTTCTTACTTGGGCAAGCAAGGACAAAATTGGAGAGCTCGTTGTTGTATTTCTAGATCTATTGCCTTAGTTACATCATTGAGCCTGCAACCACAGCCACGAGAATGTAATAGTCAAGGAATATACCACAAAAATGTTTATATTTCAAAGAACTTAAGTGCTCACAAACTTCTATGTTTCTGTGCTCTGTTAGTTATTTTTGTCATAAATACTTAATTTCCTTAAATTTTTTTTTTCCTCCCTTTGCTTTGATGACCATTTCTTAAGGCTTACAGTGATCTTCACCTTTCCTTCTGGTAGAGTAATCCAAAATTGACCTAGTGCTATAATAGCACCTTGGGATTAAAAATTTCTAGGACGTATTTTCTGTTCAATTTTAGTTTTGCAAAGCCTGGGGCTTCTGACATAGCCTTATATCTTTAAAAAGTCCTTATTTTTAATATAACTATAATATAGTGCCCAACTTGAGACACCTTTGGCCTGATTTTGAGAAGTACCCAAGCTTCCAGTGGATGTGTTGCATGTCCAGAGATTTCAGTTTTTCAGTTTCATTATATAGAACTTCCTGAATGTTTTCCTTAAAGTTTCTCTGTCTCACTTCCCAGTTTTGCAAGTGGTATCAGTAATACCACTGCTGTCCTGCACTTCAAGGTTCTCTGCGTAAGCATTGTGAGCTTTTTTTTATAATTTCACAATGATAGCACTTTATTTGTTATGCTTTTGACGTGCAAAAATATTGTAACCAACAGTTTGGATTTTTGCAGGTAGCTAATTTGGTTATGTCACTTGTAAAACAGGACCAGGCGTCAGTGCAGGGCAGGGCTCTGCCCGCAGGTTTACATTTACCACTTTAGAAACTGCTTGGAAATAAATCAGTGCCACTGGAGTCTTGCGCATTGAGAGTCTCCCCTTTCCAAAAAGAGATGCTTGCTGTACCTGTGTCTCATCCCACAGTCATTTCTATAAAACCTACTTGTAAATTTCTCCAGATCAGGCAATCCCATTTTTCAGCTTCTAGTCCTGTAACACCCTGAAGTTCAAGGGGGGTTTTCCAGAGTCAGAGAGAGAATGCAAAGCTCCTTCAACTCTATAACGTGCAATGAGAGATTGTGGACAGTGCAAGTTGCAAGCCCTCACCCCATCTACTAAATTTGTGTGTTTCCTTGGTCCAGCGCAGCCAAAGAGTTGAGGGAGGGAAGTGTGCAAGACAGATCTGTTTCACTCATGTATGCAGAAACAGAGTAGGAGAGGACTTTGATAGGTTTAAGTAAGCATTATGGACTCAAATCAGCTCTGTAGGGCAAGAGTGAGGAACAGGATCTGTAAGAGTCCACTGAGAGCTAAAGAGTAAATTGCACCAGGTAACGACAGTATAGGAGAATGAGACTTTGGTCCTGAAAACCTTAATGCATCTCCTTTGTTTTAACGATCTGATTTGTCCTGTGATACACAGTCGCTTGTCTGCAGACTCAGGATTTAACTTTTTGGGGGCAAACTAATGCTGTGGAAGTTTGTAGATTAGTAGTTGCAGCATGAGGATTGTACTCTGGTGAGAGCAGAGTTGCTGTTGCAAAGTTCCTTCAGTCTTCTCTTCTCGTTATGTTTGCTGGGTTAGCAGTCTGTAAGTGATACTTTGATGAAGTGTTNTAATTCTATGATTCTATGATTCTATGATGAAGTGTGTTTTTCTTATTTTTTTTAAAGCTCTTTGATTTCCTGTCTTTCTAGTTTGAGGGCTCTACCTTGTTGCTGGTAGGTGACCTGTTAATATTCTGGAAACTGGAGTTTTTTAAAAAGGATTGATGCCTTCAACATTTAAAAAAAAATTCCTTTGCATTAGTCCATTTTAACAGCCAAGGCAATTTTCCACATGGTGGCTTTATGGAAATGGGTTGCAGCTCTTGCCGACCATGACCAGAACATTACAGGAAATGTATTTTCATGGAAGATTTGCTGCAATTGCCAACTGGAGAAAGGGAGGGGGACAGGGGTTTGTTCTGTTAATGGACAACTGCGTGCCATGATGTGAATCCCTTCTGTTAAATTAAATTGGTTTGCAGTTTCCACTATTGCTTGTTTCATGCTGAAAGAAATAGTCACTGATATGCCATTTCCCTCTGTAAGGACCCAAGTGTGTTGGCGTAGCATGACACCTTATGCTGAAATGGGGTGAACAACAAACACATTTAGGTATCTGACTGAGATAATTTAAGCAGTACAAACAATTGGAGTATTTCCATGGAATGGCTTGGTCAGAACCGGAACTAATAGAAATTGGCTTTGCGGCCTCAGTGCTTATAAGTGGTAGTATCTTACATGATTTACGGTAGTACGGAAAGATTTTAAATCTGCAGATATTACTGCACAAGCATGACTTTAAGCATGTGAATAGTCTCTTAAAGTTAAAACTTTAGCATGAAAGTCTGAAGGTTTGGGTGGGTTTTGGTGCACTGTGAGTGTATTTTTTCCATGGCTGCTACAGCTGAAAGTTTGATGCTTTCCAAGTAGAAGCAGGAATGATATGTGGCCTTGTGTATATGTGAAAATGTTATCTGTGCTGGGAATATTTGATTGCTTGCAGGAAAAAGCACTGCATGACAGATTCCCCTATGGTAAATATTTGAATTCCAGTAGGTCCATTATCAATTCCATATGAGATATTTTCTGGCTCTTACTGCATACTGGAGATGAGAACAAAAGAGAAATAGAAAAGAGCAGAGAATGAGCGGAGAGCATAGGTTCCATCTCCTAAGCTAAACTCCTTGTTCCTGTCTAAGTAGATTGGAACTATGGGGCAGGGATACCTCAAATACTCATGTAGGGTCTTACTGGCTTATGTGTTCATTTAATTTTTCTGCAGCTTGATTTCAGTCTTCTCTTGTAAGGAGTTTAAAGCTGAGCTCTGTAAGTTTGTATTGACCCTGACACTGGAAAGGCAACTCTTGAAACAGAGTTTAGTAGAGACTTTACTTGAAATTGGCAAATGTTATTCTAAAAAAGTGTATGAGGTAGGATTTGCTCTATAAGAGTAGAGTTATGCCAAACTGGGGTGGGGATGGTAAACCCATCCAGATGATAAAAATAGTGTTTGCAAAAATAGTTTTGGAGGGGTTGAGGTTTTTATAGTGATGTATGGAATCTTCAGTGGTTGAGTTGGTTTTGCTTTGAATTTACGCTAGAAGAAAGTTTTAATGTCAACTGGTGATGTTTGTAATTACATGAGTAGGGAAAGAGGAAATGGTGAAGTAAGACTAATTTGATAAAATTACCCTGAACATACAGTAGATGTATTTCTTGACAAGTTGCCAATCTGTGTGTTAGAAAATTTTCATTATTAGTCCTTTAATTTCCCATTCCCAACAAGGAGGAATTGGTTTAGCTGTGTTCGCTTGCTGAGCAGAAAAACTGGAATGATCAATTGAAGTTCACCCTTTTCAGGAGGCACTGTTTTATACTAAGAGCATGTACTGGATGAATATAGTTGATATACTTCACGTGGCATATGATATATTTGAAGTCTGGTTTTAATTTTGATCTTGTCAGCAGCATTAATTATAATGTTGCACAGCTTATTCTCCTACACCTGTCACATTTTAACATTAAGTGTGCTACACAGAGAGAAATACTGTGGTAAGTTGAAAGAAATCGGGAAGAGGGAGCGTGGTGGAGAGGCAATGGCCTTAGAGGACATGACACTATCTTGCTTTCTCTTTGTGACTAAACTTTGGAAGTGCAAGGTATAGTGCTTGTTTCTTTGTAAATCTCAGTGATGGTATCGAGAGAATACTAAGAGTGAATGGTCTCTTGACATTTCTGTAGTATCTTGAATGTGAGACTGAAAAATATGCATAAAACTTTTAACACTGCAAAAGTAATTTATTTCAGAGCTGAGGTTAGGGAATCAGTCATGCAGTGCCTTACCCTGAAAGGGAACAAAGCAGCCTTTCTCTACTGGCCCTTGTTACTGCTTATCTTCTGGACAAAGGTACGTGCAGTGAACAACCTCCACCAAATGTGGCTGTCATAGTTTCAGCTGGGATGGAGTAAACTTTTTTGCTAGGTGCTGGTGTAGTGCTAGGTTTTGGATTTGGGGTAAGAAATATTGTTGATAATACAGTGGTGTTTTTAGTTTGTTGCTGAGCAGTAAAGGCCTTTTCTGCTCCCTACACTGCCCTGCTACTGAGCAGACTGGAGGTGCACACACAGCTGGGACAGCTGACCCCAGCTGGCCAAAGGGCTATTCCATGCCATGTGACATCATGCCCAGCATATAAAGCTGGGGGAAGAAGAAGGAAGGGGGGACATTTGCAGTGATGGCCTTTGTCTTCCCAAGTAACCATTAGGTGTGATGGAGCCCTACTTTCCTGGGGATGGCTGAACACCTGCCTGCTGATAGGAAGCAGTGAATTAATTTCTTGTTTTGCTTTGCTTGTGTGCATGGCTTTTTCTTTACCTATTAAGCTGTCTTTATCTCAACCCACGAGTTTTTTCTCACTTTTACTCTTCTCATTCTCTCCCCCATTGCAACTTGAAGGAGCGAGTGAGCACCCGTGTGGTTCTAGCTGCTGTTAAACCACAATAGTGGTGCTTTGAAACAGTGAGGAAGGGAAAGGGAGAGGTGAAAGAAAGTAAAAATAAAACCTTAAGTCCTGTCTATATAGACTATATAAACACAAACAGGGAGTGAATCCTACACATGCACTGTATGATTCCTGCTTTTTCTTTGCCTTTTTTCTTTTATTGATGGGTAGCCATTCTTCTCAGTATAGGTAATTGAAGTCCAGGCTACTTGGTGGAAGACCTGGAGTTCGATAAAGCAATCAAATGAGACACAGTGAAATAGTGCAATCGTTTTACATATCAACACTCCCATCAATGACTGTTTCCACCTGACTGGAGTGGCTTCTGTGGTAGATTGAATATGACATGCCATCTCGTATCCCGAAGACAGAGTTATTAAATCAACGTACCATGCATGAGTTCTTAGCACAGTATCACCAGAAGATTGTTTAATATTCACTGGGACAGGAAGAAGTGCAGACTTTATGAAAAAAACCAAGCTCTCCTGTGCCAACTGGCTATTAAAAACTTGTTGATAAAAAAATCACAGTTCAGCACAATTGCGCCACACTGTGCGCTTGGAGAGCTATATATAGCTTGTTACGTTTCTGCTCCCTGTTAGCAAGGCAGCTTCTGAAAGAGAAAGGGACTGTTCTGTGTAACTGGATGAAACAATGGATTTCGTTGCCTATTGGTAGATGGATACGGTGCTTAGAAAAAAGTGGCTTTAGTCGTTCATGTGGACAGTGCTCAGCCTTGGATATCTCTGACATAAATGAGCCCACATGCACCGGGTGTGTAGTGCAGAGCAGTAGAAAGAATACGCTTCCAGTCAGTCAACAGGTTATTTAGTTGAAGGATGAGTGTTAGTAGATATATGTTTGCATGGATTAATGTAATGCTTTTAGGGGAAGAAACAATATTTTTATAATGCCTGTTTTAGGAATAAGCATTAGATGCTTGCACTGGAAATTACATTAGAGCTTGATGTCAACTCATAAAAGTTCTTAAGGGCTTTGTTTGCCTTGGACATGACAGCATCTAAAAATACAATATTTTAGCTCTGGGTCTTTTACATATCTGTGAGAGTGAATACACATAACAGAAGCCGTACAAGTGGGAGTAAATGACAGAGGGTCCATCTTTGATTTCTCTATTCATTGCAGTACTTCAAATGATAGAGCAGTCTGTCATTTTGCTTATGCAGGAAGTTTTCTATTCAGCGTCTGATTATCCCACTGACCTTTTTTTTTTTTGATTTTTTTTGTTGTTGTGGTAAAGAATGGTGATGGACTCTGTCTTGGAATTTTCTGTGTTGCTGTTTTGACTTTTTCTTGCTACCAGTTTTTCCCCTGGTTGGGTATCTAGCTGCGAGCACTGAATTAACATGTTTTGGTAGTTCACTTGCTGCTGTAGTTCTGCAGTGAATCTTCCTTACTGGACTGGGAATGGCTTTTCTTGGAATAGAAAAATAATAGGCTGAAGGCAAAGTTTTAGAAGCTGCTTCCTGTTTTTTATCAGTGCCTTACAAAGAAACTTGAGTTTATAGAAGAGACCTACATTGATTCAGAAAAATCCCAACTGGCTCCTTGCCACTTAAATTATAAGAAATAGTTCAACAAGCGGATGTTTTAGATATGAAACAGCCAGCCCTTATGGTCAGTAACTATCTGTTCTGAAAGGAATCATGACCTCAAACACACCTAAAGTGGCTGCAAGAAGGAGCAATGGTACTTGTGACATGAACACAGTGTCTGCACGGTATTATTAATGGATGTGGCTGGTTTATTTTGAGTGTATCCTTTTTGGTCTTGTTATGCAATTGCGTTTGTTGATAAGGTGTCTTGCTAAGCACCCAGTGAAGGGTGTCTCAAGATGAGAAAAATCTGTGTAATCTTTGAAATCGTGATCCATAAAAGCCTGTTGTTTGTATTACTGCTTTTCATTCTTTGTACAGGTTACAGAATATCTGGAAAGAAGCAAAGTTTGTATCTTCTTGCAGTCTAAACCAAATCCTAAGCCCTATCTTAGATATAGAGAAAGGTCCTGTGCTGCTAGAGGTTACGATTAGGTGGCACTGGGAAAATGCATAGTCAGCCTCATCAGATACTAAATAGAATTGAAAGCACAAAATAATTTATACCCTTCATTCCTATCTGATCCATTGCTTGATCACAGATTGTCCTGTCTGTTGTTAATGTAAAGAGAGAAGTCTGCTTTTCTGAAACAGTTGAGTGTCTTTGGAAGTTGGTTGTAAACAGTGCTAATTGGTTGGTTTTCTGCTTTCTCTTAAACACTTTGCTTACTGGGTGTTTGTATGTGCAGCAGAACAGCTGATGCTTCAAAAGAGAAAAAGGATAAGAAAGAAAAGAGAAAAATAGCTATTTTCTCAATTTCTATAAATTGATGTAGGTATCCCATCATTAACCAAAGTTACTCTTTCTTACTGCGGAGCTGACTCACAGCTGAAGACTCTGCACCAGCGAGCTTTCCTGTGGCAAAGGTCGAACGCTCCTCTGCCACATGCCCAGTGCCTGATGCTCTAATGTTGCATGAAGGTAAATTTGGCATAGTCTAGCTGGCAGTGGTGGCGATTTGTTTGTGTAGTATTCATAGTGAAAGGGAGAGCAGTGAGGTTCACTGAGTCTTGTATCCTGTAGGTTAATAGGAAGTAGTAACACTGCAGTGCATGGGATCTTCCAAAAAAGGAAGAAGCTTTTATTGTTATCAAATGAAACATTGTGTAACTTTACTGCTTTTGACTGTTGTATCCTAATAGAAATAAAATAGTGAGAGACAGAGTGCTTCTTGCAGCTGCATTCCCTGTTTGAAGCAAACAAATATTACAAGTTAGCGAAGCAGTGTTGGTACTTGATATTCTGGAGTCAGGGTCTTACCTGATTGGGAAAAAAAAAAAAATCCCAGCTTCTATTTCAGTACGTAACTAGTGCATTTAGCCTCCAGCAACTAGGAAGACAGTGGTCTGGTGCAAACAAGAGCTGTGGAGGTGCTGATGTGGGGAAAGACAGATTGACCGCATTAAGCCATTTCCTTTGCTCTTAACATCACCGTTACGTTCTGGATTTCTCATCAAAGATACCTCTTCTACCCAGGGCAATGCTGAGACTATTAAAATCAAAACTTGACAGTGAGATTTGGTGTTTAGGGTTATAAACTAACTCCACTGAAACATGCTTTCAATGCTACTGGAACAAGGCAGTCTGTGGCCTGGAAAGTGTGAAGAAGACTTCTGTATTACATGGGTAAGATCTAGGGCAATGTCTGCAATAAATAGAGGAATTTCAAGGATGTTCTACCAGAGTTGGTCACCTTTCCTAAATAGAGTAAGAATACGCAAATGGATGATTCATCCTTTCTGCAAACAGCAAATGAAATAAAAAGCTTCATTGGGTTTTGTTTTCCTTCCTTCAGGCAGCAGCTGACTTCCAATTATACTTGGATTTTTTTTCATATTATTAGAAGGAGAAAAAAAGCTATTCCTTATTCCAGCATTACTGATTCAGACACAAAAATGAAAATGCTTATTTACTTTTGTTACAGAGGTTGAGTGCGTGATGCCACTTGCATTGCCATCAGCGGCAAAGCTGCCATTGATTTCGATGAGTACTGGGTTGTCCTCTTGCTGGGAACAGGAGATGCTGTGATCAACTTGATTTGTGACAGTGAAAAGAATGTTCAGAGCCATGGGATTGAAAAACAATCTGCAAAAACGTGGAAAAACATTACAAAAACATCCAGATATCATATCTGTGGGCCTGGTAATAATTTTAGGGGAAGTAAACAATGCCAGTGGACTCCAAAAACATGCAGTGATCAGTAAAAAATAACAGATTGTTGGAAAATTCTTCCCTGAGGGAAGAAGTCTCTCTTTTGAAAATAATTATTTCAAAACAAATATAGCAAACATCTTAAAATTAATGTTTCCGAAGCATAAAATGAGAGGTGTGTGGGTTTGGGATGGTATAGTGTAATTTGTCTCTAGATAAGCTTTGTGGGTGTCCCAGCTTGGCAAGTCAAGTTACCTGTGCACGTTCCCAGGCTTGCAGCACGATGGGGGAAGGACCCAGCTGTGGAGGGCAACCAGGTACTGGGACCCCAGTCTGAGCAACCTACCTGTGCTGCTTTGTGCTCAGAGCTCACTGGTTTTAAATGGGGTTAGTTATCTGAAGGCTTGCCTGTGCGGAGTAGGAAACGGAGACTAACTAGTGCATTTTAAATTTGTGCTTGCTTCTCGTGCTGGCAGGCATGAAGTAGAGCTAATTCTGTTAGAGTTTTACGGTATCCGAGCCAAAGTTTATGTAGTCCACGTCTCTTCTGTTTGGTGAATAATCACCAAAACAAAAGTAATCAGTCTGTGTCTTTTTTGTTAAAAAACAACAAAAAAGTCATTATAAGCACCCTTGAAGTAGAAGACATGAGAATATATGTTGAAAAAGGAACACAATTTTTTTTTTAATTGTTAATGCCTTGCTGTAAGTAGAAAGCTTTTAAATTTAAACAACAGTGTTAAAGTGATGAAAAATGACTTAAATGTGTTCTTCACTCTAAAGCTTTTGATGCATTTGCTTTCTCTTGAGAATAAACTTGAGTAGAGCGGTGATAATTCTCCAATGGAGCTAACTTTTATTTCTTGTCTGGCAGTTATATTTACAAACCCAAACCTTCAGTACTTGCTCAAGACTGGGTTAATGCAACCCTGGTTTTGTTTTTCACTACGTTAGGACACCAAGGGAGGGAACAGGTTATGGCAAGGCTTTGAACAGGCACATACCTGACAGCGCAAACTGCAATGGTTCGTTGAAAAGCTCATTGCTCCCAGGAGGAGCTTAGCGGTCCCACAGACCAATTCCCTTTTCAGTGGGCTGGAGCCACCCTGGGACTTGCTTTTGCTTTACATCTGAAAACTTTCCGCTCTTCTGAGAAGAATAGAGAGAAGGAAACAACTCTGTTTAGCCACACACAGATACTGGGCTGTGAAATGGGAGTTGGTGGTTCTTGGAGAGCTGAGAGGAAACTAATTGATTTAAGTCCCAGCTCCACACCCTTGTTTTACTGCAAGAATCAGTATTCCCTGGCTTCAGCAGCTGCTCTTCCTTTTCCTTGGGTGCAGCCAGGATTCATGTTACTCATTATTATAAGCAGCTTGATACTAAGTAATTCAGTCTGCTTCTCCATGCTCCTCCTGTGCAGGTGGGACTGCAATTGCTCCCTGCTTGTTGTGTATTTGGAGGTGGTGGAAAAGAGCAAGAAGTACATGTTGGCAAGAATGGGCAGAAGAGTTGGTTTGGGTTTTTTTAGTTTGGCAGTGGTGGGGTGTTAAAAGGCAAAGATTTGCGTCTTATACTGTGTTTCCTATTTTCAGATTAGTTAATGAACTTTTGGTGACTAAACTTGCCTTTCAATGTTTGCGAGGGTCATCCCATGCTCGAGAGCTTTCTCCTTGTATTTTATTGACTGTTCTTTTTATTTAGTTCTGGTTATAGCCCTGTCTATCTTGCTATGAAGTGCTGCTGCCTGCAAGTTTCAGTTCTTTCCATGACCATTTTCCTCCTCTACAGAGGAAGTTGTGTCTGTGAGAGGGGAATGTGTAACCTCAGTCTCAATGAAAAAGAGAGTGGTTCCAGAACATGAGGCAATGAAATCCTGCCCAGTTGAAGGATTGTACATCTCGGTAATGCAGCATCACGTGCTTTCCCCACCCTTGGCCAGATATCTGCAGGCCTTTCCCTAGACAAGGGGTGACCATGGCTACGTAGACTACAGAGTTCTCAGACTGAGTTGTTGAGAAGAAAACATACCAGTTCCCACAGAAAGATGTACCAAACCTGGGCTCATTTTTTTAATTTTTTTTTTTTCATCATTATCCTCTAAATTTGTGGTGTGGTTCTAGAAATCTGTTTCTGTTCTGAAGAAAATCTGATTTGAGGAATTTGGAAGCAAACCCTGTTTGGCAGGGAGTTTCTTTTGGAAGGCTTTTACCTTGCAGTCCTGTTGTTTCCCAGTTGATTGAAAGTGTTGGGAGAGGAGGAGGAGCTCTGTGGTCTGCCTTCAGCTTAGAAGAGTATTTGCATTACTTTAATTTGCTTATCACTGGATTTTTGTCAAAAAAAAACCAACCCAGATCTCTAAGGATCTCTCAGTGTTTCTGTGACTTCAGGAAAAAGTCATCCAGGCCTGACATCTTTAAGTGAGTTTATAAAGTTAGGGAAATTTCAGGCCCCATGCCCCTCTATTTAGTGCTGGCGTCATTTTAAAAATTGTGCATTGCCCACTTTACTCCACTGAATCTATGGCACTACATGTAATCGATATTGGGTTCTTTTCCTCATTCACTTACTTTTTTCTGTCTAATTATATGTTTTCGCATTGCTTTCAGCTAGGATGAGTTAATATCAGGGTATGTTAGTTTTTGGCATGCCAATGATAAGCAATTTCTACTGTGTCAAAGGTAAGATGGTAAAAGCTGCAAAATATGCAAGTTCTGGACTGGCATTCAATATTTCTTCTCATTTTCTGTACTTTTTCCACCTACAGCCCTTCGGTTGAGTGGGGTGAGGTGAAATGCTGTGATCAAAGACACGGGCTGCAGGTACCTCTGCGCTGCAGCCACCGTGATCTCAGCTGCTGGATCCTACGCTGAGCTGCCTTTATGTAGTACCTTATTTTTGGTATCAGAAGTACCTCATGTTGCCTGGCACAAGGTACCAGTAGTATGAATAGATTTTACCGTTCGCACTGAGGTCTCTGCAATCAGAATTACGCTGTTACCGATAACTTCTACTTTCCAGTTTACGGTTCGCTTTAACTTCAGACCAAATGACACTATGTATATTTTTCAATTGACTTACGCAGTTTCTTCTTGTAGTTTGTTTTTATACCATGCCGTATCACCACTATCTTGGTTGTGTTTGTGCAAGTGTTTGGGGGCTAGACTTTAAAATAATGTTGCTGAGAGTGCTGCTTTAAATAGATTTTCTCTAATTCACATCACTTTGACCTTTACACAAGGTCCCGCAAATGTCCACCTCAACACAGCTGAGAGAAAGACCAAATTATAATGTTGAAGCGTGGACAAAATCTTGATTATTTTTTTTTCTCATCCTATACCCAGTGTTTTCAGTTGCTGTAGAGTTGTTATGTCCCAAGACCACTAACACAGCTGTTCATTCAAAAACAGTATAGCAGGAGTTAGTGCAATGCAGCAGGAACATTTGGCTCTGCAAGAGTAAAGAGTGCCACAGTGCATACAAGCCAAACACAAACTGTGCATCTCCCTGGATGTGTTCTTTGAAACTGTTATCAATCTTCACAGAAAATAGACAGCATTTAAAGTTTGCTTTGCCTTTTTCACCTGCACACAGTCACTTACCATTGCTAAAGTGAACCTGTGAGCCCAGTGATGTCTGCAAGGCTCTTGGCTTTGTCAGTGTTTGGTTTTTGTTACCTTTCCAGCCTCTGTTCAATCTACCTTTGTGATGGCTGGCAGTGCTGTGATAGATGCCTGTCATGCCTAGAAATGTTGCCCCTTTTTGCCTTATTAATTTGCCCACGCAATTTAAAATGTATACACCCTCTGGCCATTCTGTTGTTCACCTCATCTGCAATATATCCAGAGCATCCCAAGCTGGGCCAGCTGCTGCACGCGATATGATCGTTAGCACAGCAGGTAGAACTGGAGGGTTATTTCTAGCAGTGTGTTAATGTAAAGGAGCTGATGAACATCATCCCAAACCTGTGGTGTATCTCAAGGAGTTCTAACCTTCAGAATTGTGCTGAAGGATGCTTGTTCACAGTGTAGGCAGATTTTTATCTGCAGCTCTGATTTCTGATCTAACCCCCTGTGAATACTTTCTTACAGTTTCATTTAAAATAAATTTCTTCTCGGGCAGTCATAGTTGTTGAATTCTTACTTGCTTGTGTGCATACTTTTTATATGCTTAGTTTTATTTTATATATAAAGTGCTGAAATAATAATGATCTTTGTGTTCCACAGTTGATATTCTGCCAATTTTAATATGATACATTGTGGTAAAAAAAAAACAAAACAAAACAAAACCCAAAACAACCAACCAAACAAACAAACAAAAAAACCCCAACCTTTTTTAAAATAAGGTATTTTTCTGCTGACTGTAATCATTTTGGTCTTCCACAGAGATTCTGTAGCATGAGAGCCATTTGTTTGTAGTTTAGTATTTAAAATTCTGTGACTTCTGGCATGTGGAATTGTTCTTTAGGTGCTTTTATTATTTATTTTTTTTAATTATTTCCCAGATTATTTTTGTTGGTAATCTATATATAAATAGTCTATTATAATGCGTAATCCTTTGTTAAGGGAGACCTGGAAGGATTGATGGTGCTGTAAAAGAATAATTAGCTATTTTTTCCCCGTTACCCTGAATTGAATTTTCATTCTCTGTTGTATTGACTTTTAACAGTTTATTGAAAATGAGATTTGAGAAAGTCTGACTCTCACCCGACAGGCTAATCAGTCAATTGCTAATAGACCTGGGATGCTCCACAGCCAGCAGCTAATAGATTTTCTATTGTTGTTCCATCCTTGTTGATCAGATAATCTGTTTTGGTAGTTGAGCTAAGGCATGCACAAATGGCACTTCTCGGAGCATGAAGACCCTAAAATTTCCTTATACAAAGTTTCCATTCGTTCCTGCTCTGTGATTTGCCTGCTTCTACTTGCTTTTCTCCCCTTCCTCTTCCAACTCTGTCTAAAACTGCTTATTGAATCCAGAGATCCCGAAAGGTAGGGGACTGACGGTTCTGAAACCTTCAACAACTAGCATGTAGAAAGCAGGAGTGTGCTTTCTTACCCTTGGCTTGACTGTGGTGAGTGTCATCTCTGTCGGCATTACCCTGCCATGGCCATGGCTGCATTCACGAGGCTTCTGGGGGTCACTGCTTCTCCTTTCTGGTTGGGGCACACAGATGCAAAACAATTTCACATGCTGCAGCTTTACTTGTGTTCAGAGTGCAAGTTATGTCAGGGTATGGGTAAAACTATTCTCTGTAAGGAAGGTGAAGTTTAGAGAGCTCCCTAAAAGCCTGTAATGTGCCGTGAAATATATGAATATAAAAATGGACCGCCACAGATGGACATTATTAACAAATGAGTTAATGTCAGCGAAGCATGAAAGGAAAGTAAAAACGTAGTGGATGATATTGTTTCTCTGTAAGAATTAGACTCTAAAAATAAGCCTTTGAGTTAATCTTGCATATTGCTGCACACTGTGGATCCATCCAGGAAACTATGCCTCCTTGCCTCTGCTAGGCCTACTCTTGAAATTAAATCAGGGTGAAAGATACAGCCAAAATACTGCATCAAAAAAGAAGTCTGACTGTAAGAAGCTTATCTGGGGTCTGTAGATCTAATATGAGCAAGTGAAGGTGCTTGGAATTTTGTCAGTAACTCTGCAATGAGCACCCAGCTGGTTCTGCACAGAACTTAGAGAGCTGTTTTTTACCAGGATCTGAAGTCAGCAGCTCCTCCTTTTTTATATATAAGCTTAATAGGATAATAGATTAAATCATTTATCATCAGGTAAGAAGAGTTATTTTTCAAAATACATAGAGGTAAACAGGAAAAAAAATTATATTTGCCTCTGTGCATTGATTTGTTTACTGTGCATCCCCACCCGTCCTGTGGTCCTGACAATTTTCATTTTTAGAAATTTTAGCTGACTGGATGGTAAGCTGCTGGGATGGGGACAGACACAAACACAACCCCTCCTACCCTCTCTTCACCCAGGGAATTATTTTTTTCATATTAATTGATTGATGTGTGGACAAATTACTTATTCATAACAATGACAAAGTATATTTTTAAGGATAATTCCCAAGGAGCGTATTTAAAAGAGGAAAAGTACTACCTTTATGGTCAGTTTTCACTTCGTTTCCAGAGCTGCAGAAGTCATCTTTAATGAAAGTATTCTGTGTGGAAGACCTGGGAGTTTTGATGCAGGGATACATGTAGCATCAGAAATTGTTTCTTGAAAGATAGTTGTGCCAGAAACCTGGTTTTTAGAAACTCAGTAGAGACTCTAAATGTTGTTTCCTCTGTTGCCACGTTGATAGGACTGTTTGAGCCCTGCAAGTCAGGGCCTGTTAGACCACTTAGGCTTTGGGCTAGTTTGTGTTCTCTGTGTAGCCTTCATTGCAGTAACAGTGACTCTGCCCTTGATTTGAGTGGTGAGCTGTTAAAATTAAAGTGAAATGAAAATGGTGCTGATTTGGTTAAAATCTCTGTTTCTTTTTAACATCAACACATGAAGTGTAATGTCTTGTTTGCAGTTCTGAGATCTAAGTTTCAACCAGGTGGTGCTATCAGGCGTGAGATGAGAGCAACTCCATAGCCAGTGTCTTGAATCAAAAGGGGGAGAAAATAAACTAATCCCAGTAGGTTTGCCTGGAGAAAGATGATTGATAAATGGAAAATAAGTAGCAAAAGCTGGTGGGGATATTGGGGAGGGGAGAGTTTTCTGGTTAAGTGATGTCTTAAATAAGCTCACAAATGCTTTTTCTTTCTTGAAGTTCTCTGTTTCTGCTGGCTTAAGCTCTAAGTGCATAATGAGACAAAGATCTTTAGCTGATAATGTCGTTCATCAGAGTCTGTTAAGCAGCCAGCCAAAACATTTAAATTGTATTGGAAGATGAAGGGCTGGACAACAGAAACCAGAAACTGCCCTGAAGGAATGACCCTGCTTTCACAATTCCTTTTTTAACTCATTATCCTTTTTTAAAGTCGCAGTTTTCATGATACGGCCTTTTAGAAGAACTCTTGAGCCTAAGTTTTTCTTCAATTTTGATCATTTTTTGGTACTTTGCCAAGAGATTTAACCCCTTGAGAGCCTGCCCAGATACACTTCATGGGTGTAAGGTATGGTCCTCAACTTCTTTAGACAGCAGTGTTCCCTGTGTAATGCTTAAAGCTGTTATAGACCTTTTGGGGAAAAAAGGTTTTCTTGTTTTGTCCACACATTGTCAACCTCCTTCCTGAGAATAGGCACTGTAAATACTTTGCATAAGTGGGGAAGTGATCTAATTCCACTCATGCTGGCTATGATTTTCCAGTGTAAACAACTCGTGCTGTCCTTGTGTTTCCTACCAGGCACAGGGGGTGCAGTGGCTGCCCTTCTAATTGCTGACAGTTAACTATTGTCCCAAATAGAGACTCCAAGGAATGGGCGCAATCCATGATCTTTCAAGTCATTGTATATAAGGAGCTCAGTGCTAACACAAGCTGTGCTGTGTAGTTTTAGGTCTTAGCTGCGTAGATCCATTTGCAAGTTTAGGGCCAAAGTGATTCAAAGACAGGAGCACTTGGAGAGCCTTAAAACTTCTCATGTATTAGCTTGCCACATCTGTGTTCCTGCACAAGCCAGCTAGCTTGTTGAGCTCAGTGTTATATTCCCAAATTTCACATGGTATTGGACAAATATATATACGTGTGTGTATGTACAAATAAAAGAAACTTAGGCGGAGGGAGAAATCAAATAAAATACAATGCAAAAGATTCCAAAAGCTACAAAACAGTGCAATTAATTACTTTTTTCTGTTCACAGATCTTGTTTTATATCATTCGTTATCATTTTCTTGAGAATTTTCTGCCTGAAAGTTTATTGGATCAGTCTGAGTTTACACCTAGTCTTAAGTGGCATTTCAGGCTGTAGAATTGCCCAGACAGCAGTGAAGATACCTTCGAAGAACTTGGGCAGAAATGAGTTTGGATCCTTGATGTCTGCTGCTAAAGGCAGGAGATTTCATCATTCCTAACTGCAGCTAGGAATTATTTGATTTTGAGCTTTTCATTTTTTAAAAATGTCTAAGATTCCGTTCGAAGTAAAAGAGAAAAAAGAGAGAAAGTATCGGAACAGGAACACTGGAGCATCACGTTGCCTGTCAAAGGCCCTAAAAGATAATTTTGTCTTGAGGAGCACCCTCCAGCATCCCTGGGCATGGGAAGGAGCACACCAACTTTTTCACCCCTTTCAGTGAATCTTCTTCCTCTTCCCTTTCAGACGTCCGTCAGTGTGATTAGTTTGGTTACTCACAGGATAGCGAAGTGGAAATAAGCATGCCCTATTTCAAAGAGCAAAAAAGAAGGCAGAATAGAGGTAGGAGTTCGGTGTGCGCATCTAAGCCTCCACTTGAGGATTTTGGCCAGCGATGGCTGGTGAGAGGGAGCAGTTAGCCACCAGGACCCTTCAGCACATGCCTTTTGGTGGCCCCAATGAGCTGAGCCCTTCCTCCACCTCCCTGAGGAGCTGAACTCCAGCACTTGTACTTGGTAGTGATTTGAAGAAAAATCAAAACCCTGATTGGATTGCAATTATCTGAACTGTGTCCTGATGAGAAAGTGTATGTATGTGTGGAATGGAAAGGATTAGTGGTAACACTCTGCAGAAAGAGATCATGGAGCTAAAACCACCCAAGCTGTATGTGACCCGCTCAAAGGCAGGAAGAAAAGCTCCCCTTCCCCTTTAGGGGGCCAGGAGCAATCTGCCCTTCTGTGGTTCCAGTCGATAACAATTGGCAATTTGTAGTAGCCTGTTTTTTGAGAGGATAATCCCAGGTTAAAAACAAACAAAAGCTGGAAGGAGTCCTGTATTTTGTGATAGCTATCCCAGCAGAGAGCAAGTTTGTGAAAGAGAAACTGCATATACTATACCCTTGTATTTTTAATGTATTTTCTTTGGGCACTTGTCTTACCTGATTTGGTGATTTATGAGCACCTTTTAATGCCGGAATGGTTTAATTCTTAGTTCATTTTGAAAACTAAATCAAAGCATGTTTTGTAGAACAACACAGTATGGATTCTGACAACATTGAATGCCCTTTCTAACTAAAGAATACTGAAACTTAGTAAGAGATTCCCAAAGATAGTGTATGTTTTCAATCTGGGAGTTCGCCCAATGACGAGCCATGTCGTATGAATAATTCCCAAAATGACGAGTTCCCTGTTGTTCTTTCATTTTTCCTAGCCAACATCTTGGCGCCCGCCTGATTGTTTCTCTATACAAAAAGCTAGATATTGCAAGGCTGATTGAAATTCCTGGCTTACTCTGGGAGCTTGATGTTTCAGAGACCACGATGGATTTCTAAGGAATTCTCATTGACAAAATCTGTCCATGGCAAGCTTCCATAAGAAACAGTATGATTGAGGTAAACTGCAGAGGGAATATTCTCTGGATCTCTTTGGAGGTCTCCAAATATACTTATAACAGTGAAACGGGAAAGATTTATGCTCTCTAGGCCACATATAAGCAGCTTCTGATGAAATCATCACTCTGCTTAACAGGCGTTTAAAAGAAGAGGTCAGTCAAGCTGCTGCGTGGCGCTCAGAAGAGCGGAGCTCTGCAGGTTGGGCAGGGAGGAGCTGGGTGCTGTTGTAGTCCAGCCTCCTCCTCCGGGGCGGCTTGGGCCCTTGGGAGCCCTGGTTTTAGGTTTCATCTCTCAGGCTGGGAAACAAGGAAACTATTATTTCATTAATCATCTCTCCAAATATGCCTGCATATTATACAGACTCCATTGTTTATAAAAGGAAATTATCCATTTAATGAGTAATAGCAAAAGAAGGGGAGAGGGTCTGCATCCATTAAGATAAATTTCCTTGCAGAAAAAAGCCTTCCGTTTCCCATAATGAATTCATCTGCAAATAGAAACATATACTAAGTGCTCCTGCTATGCCAGTGATGGAAGACAGGGCATATGTATACTTTATGTATATTAAAATAATTGTGCAATAGGTGTAGAATATGATTAGATACCACTTTGACATAAATGCATAGGCTTTGTAAAAATGTGGGGCAAGTTTAGCGTGGAATATATTAATGTGAATTTCTTTAACTTTGTTAATTTGGTTAAAGGCCCCTCAATGCCGAAGGAGTCCACTTATTCCTGTGACGTTCTTCCTCCTGTTCCCGCTACCTATTTCTTTAACATAATTATTTCTGACATCTATTGATACAAATCTAATTCTGAACATGCTGGACCTTTAACAGTGTAAGGGAGCAAGATGTGAAAAAGCAAATCATTTGAAGGATGCTGTGTTACCTTCCGGGGGAGAGAGGTTTGTTAAAATTGTGTTTGCTTGTGACAGTAGGTTTGCTGATTAACATCGTGGGAAAGGGCAACAGTGCTAAATCGGTAGGCAAAAAGAAATTTTAGATCAGAATACAGCATTTTCGCTCTTATAGTCAAATTAACTATAGGAGTTAACTGTAGGAGAGGGAGACCACCTTTCTTAGACACAAGGTCACTGATTCAAATAGTAGACTGGAGTCACTGCATTGACTCCTACACATGCTTTGAAAATGTAAAGCTGAAGCAGCCAATTAACACATCTGACTGTTGTTAGTCAGGAAAATATACCATTTGCTTGCTGTCTGCATCTGTTATTGTTCCCTTGAAAAGTCACTAACAGCAGGATCCAAAATCCTTCTTGGCGAAAGATGGGGCAGACAGGTAAAAGATGTAAACGAGAAAAACAAGAAAGGTAGAACTGGTGTGAACAATAACTACACTTATATCTGTGCATGATTCGTCATCTTTCTAAGATTGTTTCGTTACATTTGCCTGTTTATAGGGTACAAACTGTTTTATTCCCAAGCCTTAGTATGCAGAAGCCAAGTATTGGCCATCTTGAAATTTGGTATAGCTTATTGAAGCTAGCCTGTATGTATGGCTTATGCTTTCTGCATGTTCACCTGGGGGTAAAAAAGAAATAGAGAATGAATTGGCACCTGCTGGGGGTGGTATTATTTATGTTTTATCATCTTAATGTACCATTTGGTGGCCCTGTGAGCTCCACAGCTCTATTAGCATGAAAATAAGAGAGTTTGCCATGGTTGTGAAATACATTTTCAAGTGTTTTGACCTGTTTTCCAACTTTTGCACTTTAGAATATAGTTCCTTCAACCCTAGATCACTGTTTCATTTGAGAGACTTTGGGGAAACTTAATTCTTAACAGGAGTTTCATTTTCGGTCAGTTTCTATCCTGAAATTTGGTGGAGGGGCAGTGTAAACTCCATAATTCCAGTTGCCTTCTTTGTGTTAAAATGTAGTACTCTACTTTTTCCACATTAACTTTTAAGTGCTGTTACGCTCTGCTCTAGCAATGGAGTGTAAAAAGAGTAGCTTTGGAGGAGGAGGAGAGGCATGCTTTCACAGGCGCTTGAGTCACTTGTGCTTTTCAGACTTGCCAGATAGCCCTGGTCCAGGGAGAGAATGACCTAGGAAGCATCAGCGTGTAGCGGTTGGGTTGCTAATTGCCTACCCTGCATACTGACTGATAGGCGAGTGGCTTCCAGTGAAAGCAAGGTACCTAGTGTTTTCATACCCCTGACAAGCCACTTACACGTGTGGACCACCAATCTTGGTTAAGACTAAATAGGTCTTAAATAATGCATTGTTACTTTTGCTGTTTCTTTCAATTTCTACAAAATGTATTACAGAAATGTACAGATGTATTTAGGGGAGATATCAAAAGATAGTGATGACATTCTTATGTTGGAACTAAAAGAGTTGTTTAACTTTTTTTAAACTTAATATGGTCTAGCAAAAGAGAAGATGACATTTTGAATACAAACATCACAGTGGAAATGGCCTAACAAGCATTTTTCTGCCTTCTTTACCCTTTTCTAAGCATTTACTGCAGTTGCTTTCTTTGCACTTAGATCGGTGTTTGCTGTCATTACCACACACGTGTTGTAGCTTAACCTTGCACTTCGTTACTGACCAAAAGCAATCATTGCAAGCACAACCCAAACATTTGAACTTTTAAAAGGAAAATAAATATACATAGTATCTTTTATAACCAATAAATATACTTTCTGAATAGTAGGATAGCATCTGTAAATCAGCATTCACTTCCCTTAGGTCAAGGAATTCTTTTGAGCCTAAATTGACTGAATTTTTCTAAAGACTTTTTTAAAACAAAATTCAGTAGTACCCAAATGATTAAATGCTGCGGAATTGGAGTACGGTTGATCTGTGGTTTACTAAAAGTATTAAAAAGTTTTCTTTATTGCATTATAAATTTGTTCAGGGGAAACTTTTTCTACTCTATCCCCAAGGTAGTCACTAGGACTTCGATTAAGGTTGTTTAAAATCACAGCATAAGTTTACAGTGTTGCATGATACGTCTTATTCCAGTTCTCTTCTCCTGACTTGTCTCATGGCACTGGTTATGCCATTTCACCCTCTTGCCATGTTTTTCTTACTAGCGTGCATGTTCTCTCTCCCCCTCTGTTTCTTTTTTTTTTTTTTAATAAGTATTGTAAGTGCCTTGGGCCAGGAACAGCCTTTCTGCTCTGTGTATGTCCTAGCATGGTAGAATGACCAATCTTACTTTAAAACCTCTGGGTTCTACTGTAATAGTAATGAAAATCATAAATAGTAAATAACAACCCTATAAGCACTTTCTAGTTTACGACAAACAGCTTTTGTTCATAATATATACCTTGCTTTTTTTTTTTTTTAAATTAATGAAAATATGTGAAGTCAAGATAAAAATCCCAGAGTATTCAGATACAATTAAAAAATAAATAGGCTCTCGGGAAGAAACACTGTACACTTGAGTCACTTGAAAGAAAAAAAGAAAGTGGGTAGAAGTGCTGTATTGCTGTCTAGATGGAAAACATGTCAAATATGCATGAAACTCTCGGCCCAGGGGGTGGGGAGGTTGAGAAATGGAATGCATTTTTTTTTTATCAGCTAAAAGAGACCATTTGCTTTCAGCCTCACCTCTAATCCTGATAAAAGAGTTTATTGAACTCAGATGCTTTTCAAAG
Organism: Anarhynchus alexandrinus; assembly: GCA_008711295.1. NCBI lineage: Eukaryota > Metazoa > Chordata > Aves > Charadriiformes > Charadriidae > Anarhynchus > Anarhynchus alexandrinus. The sequence goes on along the minus strand of VUYV01000175.1, from coordinate 858,578 downwards.
AGAATTGAAGGGCATGCTCTAATTTTATTTCTCAGAGAAAGTTGAAATGATGATGTTGCCTTCATGTTCTCAGTGCTGCTTCAGAGTTGGAAAAAAAGCAGGAACAAAGCAGAAAAAAAACCCACCCCGTCTGCTCCCTCTTCCCAGGCCTGGTGCCAGCGTGTTTTTATTAACTCTGTTTGTACTTCCATGCCCTCTAGTAAAGCAACATGGAATTCTGCACAAAGCTGTTGTATCTCCCGTTGCACAAAGCACGGGGGGACAGCCCTTTCTGCTCGCTCTGTAGCTTTCAGAGAACCAGGCACTCAAAAGCCTCTGAAGGAAGGAACCATGACTGGGGACTCTGTGGTTTCCCATTGCATCTGCAGTGATGAATCCCTTTTAAAAACATCACCACAACTGCTGTTTCATGCCCTGTGTTTCAGCCTTTGCTTTGTCCACTCCTGTTGTATACCGTGTCCTGCTTCTGAGGGGTGTGTGAAAGACACAGAAAAGTGAGGTTGAATATGCTGTGGAGAAGCTTGCCTATAGTTTAAAAAATAAAAAAGTCCGTATGTCTGTTTGCAGTTGATTAAGGAAATAGCAATTGCACAAATTGGAAAAACTGAAATAGCACAGCTGTTTCTTTTGACGAGTTTTCTAGAAACCTTCCCCATAAAATGCTGGTGGACAAGTTGAAGAAACTGGATGTACTTGGGAAAAGATGTGTGATATTGTAATGGTTGCTTTAAAGCAATATTGAAGGACATCAAGTTGCATTCATGCAGTAAAGAGTCTTATGCACGTATTATGGTCATGCGGGGATTTTTGTGGTTGTAAATCTTTACTCTCTTCCTTTTCGACCTCCACGGACAATCAGTAGATGAAAGGAGTTGGGGACCTGAAGGAGCTTGTCCTTTTTTGTAGAGGAGTAGGTTTTCCTTCCCCGTTTCTCTGCTTTTGACTGCTAAAGGAAGTCATTGTACCTTCACGTTTTTCTCTTTATTTATAGACCAGCTTTATAGTTGGTCTGTAATACACACTCCTACTTCTGTCATCTGAAACACCCCCTTGTCTGTTTGATATTTATAATTTTCTTATGTGCTGAGGTTAAAAAAAATGTGTTGCTTGTGTACCTTTTCATTATAAGGCTGGAATTATGCGAGAGGGTCTTTGAGTGCCTTGACAAAGACCCTGGGAATGGCCACTGAAAGCTCAGGAAGATAAAAGGATGGTATGAAGATATTTGGTTTTTTGGCAGTCAGTGGATCAGGTCCTGTATCATTCGTTACTTTGAGGTAGTAAACAGTAGTGCCTGCTGATTGATCTTTTTTGCATAGTATGTAATACTGAAGAGTTGAGGATTCTTCCATTGTATAAATTGCTTCTGATTATTTTTTAGTTTCTCCTAATCCACTTGTAATTAAGAGAGGATGGAACTTTTCAATCAACTGCTAGTGGGGAAAGGTTATTTTAATAAGCTTGATAATTTATCAGCTAATAAATTGTGATAGGAAATGTTATTACTCAGTTGCAGTGTATGCTGGTTACCTGTTCTGACATTTGTTTCTTACCCAGTATTCACAACTTTAGCCATAGCTTTTGTTTCTAATGGGTTTTCTGCCTCTTAGTTCAGTTTGCCAGTGTGGTGAATTCGTCCTTTCATATGGCAAGTCCCATCCTTGTATTATGCATGAATCTTCCTTCTTTTCAAGGCCCCCAGGTCTCCAGGTCCATAAATATTCCATGAATAGAAAGCCCCTTATGCTTCCCCTCTGGACTGGAAGTGGTTGAGAAAGAGGAGAGGTTACAGACTAAGGGGATGGGGCAAATGCTAAGCAATTCTTCAGTTAATTCTCAAAAGGAAAAAAAAAAAAAAGAATAATCTTAGTGTCTTTCTCCTTCCTTCCCCCTCTACTTACAGCATGTTTGGACTGCTTTTTACACTGGAGTGGGGCAGGAAACTATTTTATTATTTAGTTCCTGACATTTCTAATGTCCTTGGAACAATTTTAGTGTCAAATATCAGAGAATGGGAAGAGGAGGGATAACAATGGTTTGAAGTCATCTTGTTGTTAATGCGATGCTATTTGTGTAATTAGCCAGTGAAGATGTAATGATATAGCACAGAATGTGACTGTGGTATGCAGCATCAATAATAATAGGGATGAAATATTTATGGCTTTCTTCTTGAGGTAGCTGTTGTAGTTTTAATTGTTCTTTTTTACACATCCATATGCTGTTTCTTTGTCTTCATGTGGTTCAGGTGTGTTTGCATAGCTTTTGTAAACCTTAACTTCCCTTCCTATTGCCAGAGCAGCACCTGCTGGCTAGAATTGATATAATTGCCATCTTTAGGAAATAATTTATCTCCTTTATTTCCTATTTATTCAGGATATTGCCATATCTGTGTCTTTTCTTAGGTTTGAAGAGTTTTGCCAATTGCCAATGCAGAAAAATCACCATCAGCACCTTGAAGAATGGTCTAATTTTTTGCAGGAAATATGAAACACAGGGTGCAATGATGGGGTTAAAAGTATTTTTGTACTCTCTTCTCCCTGATACATAAGTCTTTGCTCCTAGAGATATTATTTCGGGTCCTGTCAGAGTTCTCATGCCAAAACAGTATCTTTGAGCTTCATCTCTGTTCCTTAACATATGTGAGCCAACTTTCAAAATGACGACATGATCTGATGTTTGGATCTTTTCAGTAGATGCCGTTATCTGGAAGAACAGTGATGGAGATACTGGAATGAAAAGCAATGGTTAAGTCTGTGTATGGAATTTTTGTCCTTGTTGAAACGCAGTCAGTATTGTGTTATCAGGGAAATGCTGATACGAACTCCTTAATACGTGCTGAGAGAGGGAACATGATGATGAGGGATACACTTCCCATACAGTTCCCCCACTGCAATTAAAAAAAAGAAAAAAAGAAATTGAGGTACTCTTGTGCTTTTTAAGTTATATTGTGGATTTCTGAGAAAATTAGTTATATCTATCAAAGTTAAAAATAAATATGCAGAATGAAATGGTGTAGTTCCAGCCGACATCCAACTAGGATTTACCTGAGGCACCATGTGAATGTTTTGTGAAAGAGCTGGATTTAGCCTGGCTGTGGACGCTTAAAATTTTGGGAAAAGATATCCTTGGAAAATGGTGCAGTTTGGTATATGGCAAAGAGAGAAAATGTATCTGAGAAAGATTTTTATGAGGCTAAGTATGAGGTTCGTCTTCAGCAAGTGTGATTTCATAGTACCCACAGAAAAGGAGAAGGGGAAGGGAGACCTCTGTTAGAGACTGTCTTGTGTGGCCTCGACCGGGGAGCAGAACCTTAATGAGAGAAAAACATGAGTTGCCCAGGAGTCCTCCAGTGCTTACCTCCCTTGGGCTCACCAGCACTCACTGAGCTGGCTCAGGAGTGGCAGTATTTTAAGATCTTTGTTGTAAAGCAGTGATTTATATGCTGAATTTTTGAGGAGTTTATTTCTTAGGTTGGTGGGGAGTTACATGTGACAGTGGGATCTGGCTGGGTACTATGTAAATAGTGAGCTGTGACCCAAGCCCTACAGACTTTCCAAATTACACAGAGACACAAAGCAATGTGGCTTGTACAGTGCTATGGAAGAAGTTTGTGGCAATCACAAACACAGTTCAGATCTGCATTTCCCCACTTGCCCATGCTGTCTGTTTAAATCATGTGAAGACAAGATAATGCTGTAAACAGTGACAGCAACAAATAAATGAAAATTAGACCTCTAAAAGCTAAATGCTCACAAGTGTAAGCACTGCACATAGTCTTCATTGTGATGTCTTTTGTACAACTACAGAAAATATTAATTTGGTCCAAAGAGAGACTCTTTACATTTAGAAACTCAAACTTTTCACCTTGCAGTTATTGCTGCTCATTCCCCGGGCTTCGGCTAGCTGTAGGTAACCGCTTCCTGTTTTTTTCCTTAGTTTGAAACCTCAAATCTTAAAAGTAAACTTTGCATATCTCAGAAATGTGCACATCTCAACACAACCACCTGCTACTCTCTGCTCTAGAAATGAATTCGCCTTTCATAACAGAGTTTGGTGAATGATTTGTTGAACTATTTAAAAATCTGAAATGAAAGCAAAGTGAACAGATAATTTATTATGCTGTTTCATACTGATTGTGGAAAAAAAAAAAAGCAGCTCAATGAAGAGGTAAAAACTTCCTCTTATATGCACTTAACATGTTTTCTGTTGCTTTGCTTGCATATGAGATGACTTAACTATGCAGTATAGTCTGTGACCTTAGCTGCACAGTGTTTACACTCACTGTGTTTGTCACCTTGCGTTCGTGTTCCCAAGAGGAGTAGAAAGGGCCAGAGTGGATTTTTACAGAGCACAGCTTACATTTCTCGTCACTGTTCAACTTAACTTCTAATTATTCTATTATCTCTGCTTCTGAAATAGAGAGATTTTTCAGGGTGAGTGCTGGGGCTGTAAGGAGGAAGGGAAAGAGTATTCTTAGCCAGGAATGTGGGGTTAAACCTTTTTTTTCCCTGCTTTGCTTGGCGCTGCCCTGACCTCTGATAAACTCCAGGGGAGTTCAAGACTGGAGTGGAATCTGCTCATGTTTGAAAGCTTATTGTTTTGAGCTGAGAATAATTTACTGAGCCACTTTCTGCCTGCTGCTGAATGACTAAGGTGGTGAAATTTAAAGGGGGAAAAGGAGTTGTAGAGAGGATTAATGGGGGAGGAGGGGAGAATTTTAAAACAGTTCTGGCAGCCCCAGTTACTTGGGAAATCCTGTGTCCAGCAGCCATGTACATGGCTCAGTCCCGATGTGGTTCTTGCAAAAAGAATATAACAACCTAGCCTGGGTAACTAAACTGTTAATTAAGCTGTCATAGGGGGAGTGTGAATGAAAGCCCTGGCATTACAGGAGTGTTTTTAGTATAATCCTTAGTTGTTCTTTGAGCAATTGCCCAAATAGGTTTCAGTTTGTGAAAACACTTCAGCATGCACGTGAGACTTCATCTATTTATTTGTATAAATATCAGTTTTCACTGCAACTGTGGCGGCACCCTTGCAGCCTGCTGACCTGCTGGGTTTGTTCTGGGCAGCCGGAGCGGGAAGGAGTGCCAGCCCCGCAGTGCTCACCCCACCAGCTCAGGTGCGCTAGCTGGGGGAGAGTTATTTGAAAATCCTTATGTCTGCACACCAGCAAGCACAAAACAAAAATAATTTAATTTTTTTTTTTTTGTGAGATCCTGATCTCTGGCCATTCCAGGATAGGGAGCCGCTCCTCATGCCTGAGGGTCATCATGGTCTGCTTTGGGGAGAGGTGGGTGGAAGCACTGTTTATTCTCCAGAGCACTGGGGAACTCCGAGATGTGCTTGAATGTTGTGTGGCTATACCAATCCCTCAGCATTCACCCCTTGTTTCCAAGAAATTTGGCAAAGATCTTTTTACTTAGATCCCAGAAAGGTGCAGCTCCACCAGCGGCACAGCATATTCTTCTGGCTTTGGGAAGGGAGAAGTAGGAAGTGTCGCTAAGGATTTCACAATGTCTTAAAATGTTTGGCATGTGGCTCTTTGGTAGGAGAAGAGGACAAAGAAAAGGGAAAGTCCAAAGGCAATACATCATGAAGTAGATCCAGAGAGGTTATGTTTTTGTTTGCAAAGGAGCAGGTTACTTTGCAGTGCACCATGAATGAAATAAAAACACTTCCAAGCAAAAGCTTGAACAAAAACCCCAAAGCCCATGTGAATCAGAAAAGCTTTTCATTGACACATTTGTTTTTAAATGCCTTGTATCACAATCCTTTTTATTAATTTTCTTTATCATATTTGTTTATTCCAAAACGAGCACTTGATTTTTGTGCCTAGTTTTGAGTCTTGTGACTTTATAGATACCAGTCTCCTTTTACTCTGGAAAAAGGTCAACTGATTTCAAACACCTCTGTCTGCAATTCCTCATCTCACTTTTTAGGTGAGACTAAACACAGAAACTCTTAATTCAACTAGAGAATTTTTCAGGCAGACATAAATTAGCAGAAACTGGAATTCGTAGCTTTAACTGTAGTATTTTCTCTGAAAGTCCAAGATAGTGCAGGTGTTACTGAAGTAAACAATAAAACCATCTGCTAGTAGTTACATTTTAAGATAGTTTTACAGGGAACTGATTGGAGCCAGGCTAGGTAAGTGCAGGTTAACAAGCTCTTTCTTTGACCTGCCATATTCTTCCTGATCAAGCTCTGATCAGACGCTGCCAATTGGGCCAAAAGGTGGTGTGATTTTGCAGCAACCAAGGAGCGGGATGGGACTTGCCAAATACTTGTATGCTTGCAATTGATGCCAGAACTAAAAAAAAACCCAGCGGCTCTGGCTGCCTTATTGAAAATGTTGCTTTGTACTTTTCCTTCCTTTTTGTCTTGCTTTCTAACAATGTCGCACAGTTGCAATGGCAGCCTCTAGCTCTCCAACTATCTGCAGGCTTTTTTTGATGCGTGGCTTATAGCAGGAAAGAAAAAAAAAAAAAAAGAAACTGTGCAAAAATGCAGTCCTTTCCCCACCCTCATTCCCTTATTCAGGAAGGGCAAGCCAGGTAGGAGATTTGGCACTCTTAAAATCTTTTTTAAGCTGGGGGTGGAAGGAACCTGACTAAATTAGTCCATTGGTCTCCTCTTTCTTTGCCGTCTTTCTGTTCCTGGTTTTCGCATTTCCTTTCCCCTTGGATTCCTGTCAACTAGTTTCTGTACCGTTTCATTGCCTACAGCCAACGCTGCGGCTCCCAACCCAGGGCCGAGTGCAGCGATAAATCACGCTCGCTGCTGTGCGCTGGGAAGAAGGATGCTTTCAGTGAGCTCGGGGCTTGTAATGCAGATTAACGTTTCAGCCTCTCCCGGGAATGCTGGGGAGAGCAGTGAGAGGGAGGGAGGCAGAGCTGTGTCTCCATTCAGGAGCCGTCTAGCTGTTTGTAACTCGCCTTTGTTTGAGTCCCAGTCAGGTCTGCCTTAGGTCACACATTTGCACTTGTTTTGAATAAGGTAGAAGAACCCTTGAGAGACTGCATTGCCAAAGAGGGCTGGGGGAGAGCAGGGAATGCATTCGGGGCTTGGGAAAGCAAAGGGAGGGAGAGCTAAAGCTTCTCGAGTGCGGCAAACGAAGGTCAGAGGTCTCCTATGACCTTGCACTGCCTTCGTGACCTTTTTAAGGCTGTTGACTGTGATGATTTCCCTGCCTGAGGGATCACTGGCATCTGCAGGCATTCCAGCAGCAGTTAAACACCTGTGCATTTGCTGCTGACATTTCATTAGGACGAGTAATGAGGCTGGATATTAAATGTCTACCTTTCTGACTGGTCAGGAGACAAAACAGGAGGGAAGCTACAGCACATCTTGGGGCTTGTGAAATCCTCGTAGGAAAAGTAAAGCACTCTCCCCTCAGCCCTGCTGCCGAGCACATCGTCATGTCCTTGCCCTGCTGCGCTGTGGCCATGAGCTGAAAACTGTTTTCCCATTTTTACAGCTTCTACAGATGTGGCAAAACTTCCTTGTGTCAGTCTCAGGTTCTTCCTAGAAGGATAAAAATTCAGTGAAGGTTCCCTGGGATAAATGCCCACATCTGTGGGGCAAAAAAGTTTATCCTGTAGCCTCCAGTTCCAGATAATTCTCCTCTGTGCTGGGATCCAGAGCTCTGTGATGCCAGATTGTGTCCCATAGTAGCATACGGAGAGGGTGTGAAGGAATGCCTGCGACAGCCTGGGCTAGGAAAAATGTTGCTCTCCTTTGACTGTGGGCCAGGGCTGCTCTCAGCCAGCAAGCTGAAGGGCTGGGAAGCAAGGTCAAAATATGGGAGTTTTCTACCTTTGAATTCAGCAAATTAAGTCCTAGGGGATGAAATACCTCTGTGCTCATTTCACTTGTCAAAGAATTGTATGTGTTTTGAAGTTCCTTATGCAACTGATACTCCTATACCACAAACATACTTTTTCAAACCTAATAAATGTCAAGCTATGATTGGCAAAACAAACAAAACCCCAAGAGTGGGAGAAAGGTGTCTCTACCTACAGTCTGATCTTGCAACAAACTGTACCTCCAAATCGAAATCCCTTTATGCTTGTATAGAGGAGGGTGGGCTTATCCTAACAGAATCTGAAAGGCCTGGATTGCTGAGAAGGGTGTCCATGTACACCTCAAACATGCCCCAAACTGATGCAAAATCTTTATCTCGGAGTGCTTTTTTGCAACAAAGGCAGCTGTCATTTTGCCATTGCTTTGAGCTCTGCTGCAATACAATCTACTGACTTGCACCAATGTTTAAAAAAATTGATATCTCTTTGTTTGCACAGTAGCATAAAGATTCACTACTGTTTACAGGCAGTTGGCCAGCTCATGTACTGAGCAGCTGAGCTTGAGATGTTTTAGATGTGTTGGTGGAGACGCCTTCCTAAATTTTAGGAGGTGCTAATGTTATACTCCTCTTCAACAGGCAAAGATGGGCTTCCACAGCCACTCCTACCTTCTGATCAAAAACTTACTGAAATAAGTGGAATAGTGGTGTTCTTTTTAACTTGGCTGAGATTTATATGTGGACCTTTAAATATCCTGTTGGCTGAAGGACAAGATCAATGTCCCTCAACTTTGTGTTGAGTTTAATTGGAGGCGTGTTATGTTTCACCATCAATATGGAGTGTTCAAAATGAGTTTACCACAGTATAAAGAACAGTTAGCTGGGGTTTTTTCCAGCCCTAGGGAAATTATTGCAAGATTGTGTTATTTCTTTTGTTGCTGATGCACAGGACAATATTTTCATGAGCAGCATTTTCATTTCTGACAGTAGCTGGCCTATAAATCACTTTGGCATGAAAGTATTGTTTGGGATCTGAAAATCGCATGTGTCTTAGGTAACTGTACTCCTGCCATTGGGTCAGGAGTGCATGCACAGAAAGTCTGAGCGCTACTTTGACTTTTTTATATATGCATGAATGGAACAGTAATTTTTTTCTTGTTCCCATGTGTTGGTTTTGTTATGTGTCTGTTTTCTTGCCTTTGCACCACCACAGGCATTGGTGTCCTTGCAGATTATTCATAAAGGGATGTATGTTTGCGTGTTTCCCATTTCACCATAGCCATGCCTTATCCTATTAGGGCCCTTAGTGTTTTCATCTCTGTTCAGCGTTTCTGTCCCTACTCACTGTCCTTCTCCCTTGGCAGAGCTGATATGCACACTTAATTGGTTCAGGGTTATGCTCAGTCTGAATAGAAAACTTCCTTGGGGACTACAGTTCAGTCATTTTTACAGACATCCACTATGGGCCATTAGATACTGACTTGGACTGAGCTGTCCTCCCTGCTTCCTTCAGTATGTCATGAACGTACCTGCTCCCCAAAGCTTCCATTTTCTCCTGGTTCCACCAGCAGTGATGTCTGCTGTGCTGCCTGTGAGCTGAGTAACTCCCAAGAGGATTCTGGTTTTTAACTGCCTTCCTCTTCTCCTTTCCCAACATAAAAAGTGACTTGAGTGAAACACCCATGCTCATAACAGTGAAGATTTGTGATTGTGTTTTAGACACAAGAAGCAGTGAGCTGCTTTGGCATATTGCATCTTGGGATGTTACGATTGGCGACTTGACCCTTCTCTGCTGCATGATCAAGTGAACAGGATAATAATGTCCCAGCAGTCCCATGGGGGTTTTTTACCATGAAGGTGTGTGCTGGGCAAGGCCTCTCGTATGTCACGGCTGGAGTAGTTTACTGAGGGAAGCAATGGAAGGAGAAGGGGGAGGAATGTTTTTATTTGCTTTTTGAATAAGAGTGATAAAATTCATAGTTCTCACTCTGATAAAATGTCAGAGGATTTGCAACTATATTGTATTTCCCTAATTTGTAAACAAAAATGAGAGTGAGACCTAGGTGGACATAAAGTTCCGTACTGACGATGTTAGGACTCCTCCTTCTCTCTCCAAGTTTTAAAGCTGGATGCAAGTGTCATGACATGGAAGTTTACCAGTCTATTTAGATTTTTCACACCTGCTGACCCCTAAACCTTTTATGCTACTTTATCTCTCATTTGTAAATATGTGTCTGTGTATGAATACGGGTTTCATCACCAGAAGTCTTTGTAAAGTAAAGATAGAGCAGAGGGGAAGAAAACTCAGGCAGCCTTTTTGAAAGACTCTGGAAATGGTTTTGTAACCACAGAATCCGCAGAGAATATACTTTTCAGCAGCTGACGGCCCTTTGTTAATTAAGACTTCTCTTTTTTTTTTTTTGAAGTTAACAAACAGAAAAAGAAAAGCCTTATTTTAATGCAGTTCATGGGGCTGGGGAAGAAACCAGGCTGGTGCTCAAGCTGCCTTGCCAACCAGAAGGCAAGCGAGAGCTGTGAGCAACTGTGGACATGCCATGAGTGGGGGAGCCATGTTCTCAGCACTGATTCCTTTGTCCTGACCATCGTGCTATGCTGGTGTGTACTCTGTGTGTATTTATAAGTAATTTTTAAGCCATTAGTACTATGGTAGAGGGAAGAGCAAGTGGACTTTGGATCACCTTTTCGTTGGTTGAGTTTTTCCCCATATGGCTACTGTCACACGGTGGGTTTTGCTTCTGTTGTTCATAGGCAGGTCTGGCATCAAAGTTTGGAAGTGGCACAGGCAACTAAGAGAGAAGAGAGCGTTTGGCTGGTGTTGAGCGCTGACCATGCTGATCTTTTAAACTGGTGATGACAGGCAGTGAGGTGCTGTGAATGGACAGCAGCAGAGAGGTCTCCTTTTGAACCTTTGCTGAGAGCTCAGCTTCACCTATTCAACTGATCAGCAACAGTATTGTGAAACCAGAGAAGAGCATATGTAGGACACAGTTTACTTGCCCTTGAAGTATGATTATGATTTCACGGACAGTGACAAATTCTCTGAAATAAGGCAGCACTTTGGCTCCTAAAGTGCTTGTTCACTCCAGCTGTGCCAGAGCAAGTCTGCTGCTGTAGTCAGAGATTCTGAGAAGAAATACTGAGGGAAATCTGCAAAATCATTGTAATTTGGTGGAACAAAGTGGCATAAACGTGGGTGGGTTTTTTTCTGCTGAGCATCATATAAGCTCATGAGAACAGATAGTTCCTGCTTTCAGATGCCTGCAATGAAAGATGGGAGGAAAATAGGCACAGGAAGGTGAAATGATGCTGCTGTAGCTGTACAACAGGACAAGGGTCTGGGAACCATTGTGCTTTATGATCCAGCGCTCTCTCAACTAGACAGGGCTGCATTTGCCTTGTTGTACTGCTTCCTTTTCATTCAAAACAAACCTTTTGGTCCCCCTTTCTCATAACAAAACTGTTTTCTTAATCCTAATATATACTTGGAAGGAATATATACAACAAGAAAAGTTGGTAAAAATAGTACTAAATTTTTTTGCGTTTCTAAAGTAAATGTCTCTGTAATGAAGTAACTCTCCGAGGCATGCTCTGTCCTGCCCCTCGAGAACAAGCTGCACTGAACACAGGGCGGGATTCTAAAAAGTGTGGGATGTTGATCTAATTCTACAGTCACTGAAGTCAAAACTATGGATTTTAGTAACAGCAGGTTTATGTCTGTGCTTGCTTTGTTTGAGGAAAACAAAGAGAATTCCAGTTCCCGAAAACTGTCTGTTGGTTTCAAATCTGCCTGTTGGTTTCAAAGACCAAGTGGAATGGCTGATGTATCACAGTCGCAATGGATCTGTAGATTTTCGTCTCAATTCTGAAAAATACTTTTTAGTGTTTATTAAAAAAAAATCCCAATATTGCACTTAAAACACAAGTCCATAAAAAAAAAGTATCCCTTCTATTGCTTGAAAAGGTAACATTTTTGGAGATATCTGATTACTATTTTTTGGTTTCCTAAATATGGTAACTCCTGAAGTGTAGTACTGGATGCTTTTTAAATATGTATAGGAGAGAAAACTGTAATTTCATCAATGTCCAATATAAAATCAGCCCAGTTCATACAGTAACAGAAAATGATAAATCTTTAGTGACAATTAAAAGGAATCATTATAGTTTCATTCCACGCAACCATTTTATGAGTAAACTGAAAAAAAAACATAGCATTTACCATATGTTTTATTTCAATGAAATGTTAGCCTATTCTAGAAGCAGTGAAACTCATCAAGGCTTTTGAAAAATGTTTTTTTAGTGGAACTGGTTTTCATCTTCTTTTCAGAGTGCACAAGGGTTGTTGGGATAAGGTCTCAGCGGGTCCCTCTGCCAGCTGGCCTTGCACTGATTTCTGCATCTGCATCTGATGCTGTGCGAGATCTTGCCCAGATCATATCATATTTTGCTCTATTCATCCCTGCCTATAGAAGGTAGACAATATGGCTGTACAATTGCGCTTTTGAGATTGAGGGGACACTCTGCATAAATGCCAAGTGATGATATCATTTGAGTCTGAACTATGAAATTATTTGAGTTGTATTCCTCTGTCATTCCATCCCCATGCTTTGAACTGAAACCCTGCTTAAAAGCTGAAACAAGGAACTCTGCTGTCTTGGCACACCCAGCCAAGGCCCAGGTACGCAGAAAAGGTTGTCCTTCTATTTCTTTTCCATAGGAAATTCCTTGCAGTGGAGAATGCTGACTGGGTTTTGCTCCCTTATAGTGTAGTTGGCTGATGGTCTGATCTGGGCGTGAGGGCTTGTTAGTCCTCAGGCAGTGGGAATTAGGATTTTTAAAATGCAAAGAGTGTTTTAAATGGAGTATCATATTGTATTATTTTTGTGTTATGCTGTAATTATTAAAGTCAGCGCTTAAGCTGGGAAAAAGTTCACATTGTAGCTGTTTAATTTTGTTGTCTCTTCCTCTTACCAATAGCTTTGTCTCTTTTTTTGTTTCTTTGTTGCTTCTGCTGCATCTGTCAGCCTGGGAGAGCTTGCATGATTTCCTTGGCAATACCACATACCTCTAATCTTAATGCCTATTACTGTCTGGCTCACGGATCGTATGTAGGTTTCTCTAATACACTGCGGAAGGTGGCCAGCAACAATCTTTCTTCTTTATACCTCTGCAGCTCTAATCCTGCAGAAGTCCTCACTTGTAAAGATAAAGGTACATTTATCCTCCTTAATGAGGCAGCAGGTCTGGAACTGCGAATCGGTACTGAGTTATGTCAGCAGAACCATACAGTGACTAAAATGTTATTGCTGATAAAGAGCAAGTGGTACTGAAGGAGCATCTGCATTTTAGCTAGCTCTAGCCTGCCCTGAAGAGTTGCTCATGTTCATGTGTAAATTATGTTAAGAAAAAAAGCAAATAAAGTATTGGTTTTGCCAGCACAGAGTGACACAGAGTACGACGTGGGCTGGTAGTGAGTGGAGGAAATCCTTCAGACTGGGGAGGAGAGGGTCATAATTTGCTTGGTTGGTTTTAAACCTCTGGCCCCAGAGAACATAGTCCCAGTTACGCAAAAAGGCAGATTAGGAAGCAAGTGCTCTTCCCTGGGCAGCGCTTGGAGTCTGCGAGATGGAGCACTGGTGTTGTATTGCTGCCCGTGCCGTTCAGGCAGCGCGGGCCTCATCCTGATCCCTGGCTCTCATCTTGTGTGTATGGTTACATAAAGGAAGCTTTGTACTTTTGGGTTCTGGATTGTCTCTGGTTCAAGATTCAAACATAATTGATTAAGCCAAACATGCAGAGGTTAGTTATTTTTTAGTGTCTGAGGGGTTTTTTTAAATTTTTTTCTGATTAGTCTCATGGAGTAAGAGGAGCTGTTCTTCTTTCCTCCTGAAACCTTTCCCCCTCCCCCAGCACCTTTTGTCCTCATGAGCACCTGCCCTGATTTCTAGCCATAGAGTCTTCCTGGAGAACAGCCAGGCTTGAACCTTTGAATACTAGGATACAGCTGTCCTAGGTCATATTAAAAGCCCATCTTAACACAATGTCTCAATGCTGATCATAAAGAGATCTCTATAGATAACTGAAACAAGGCAAGGGTGTATGCTACTTCCCCTGAGTAAATCTCCTGGTCTCCAACTCTTTCAGCTCAAGAGACTTCCTGAACTAGATGCAGTTTCTACTGTATTTAGTACTTCTTAATGGATTTTTCTTCCTTGAATTTTCCCAGTCTGCCATTAGTATGGCTATCCTTTGGCAGTGCTCTCTGTAGGAGCTTGTTTCTCTATTGCCCACAGCATGACAAATTTACTTACTGTTGTTTATTTTGAATTTGGCTGACAATCTCTTCATCTGCTACCCCAGCTCTGAGAATGGACACGATGGAGAACAGTTGATCCTCCTCTATTCACTGAAGGTGTGGCTGAATGTGACAACAATTGGTGGCCATTTTTTTAACAAGGATGATTTCATTTGTTTGAGATAACAGAGAGGCTACAAGGAACTTTTGTATAAAAGCAATGGCAAGACTCAAGATAAAATCATAGTAAGATTTGGCAGGAATAAGGTGATGAAAATTAAAGACTATGGAAGAGAAGAGAAGACATTGGGGAGCAATGGTACGGCCATATGGTTGTTGGAAATGTCCATCCCTGATTTGGGGAAAGAAAGCAGAAAGGTAGATTTGGCTGAAGTGAAAATGTGTATAGTTGAGGTAAATAAAAAACATCCTTCTTCCAGTTGGCGTTGGTTGCAACAGAAATGTAGGTTATTGTGAGTTACTGCAGCTAGTGGAACTGAGTGCCAGCTGTTCCCCTACAAAATCTTTGTTAGGAATTAAGATTTTCACCGTGCAATGGGATGAAAGAATAATTTTATATTGTATTAAATAAATATCATTGTAACAGGAGCCTCAGTAAGAAAAAAACTGTGCAAAATAAAGATATTTTGAAGATTACACATTTTCCTGTCTTTTTTCCTTTCGTCCTAAAGCATTTTTTTTTCCCCTGATGATTATCTGCTCTTGAAACTTGCTCCAGGCTTAGCACAGCTAAGAATTAATGGGCTCAATAGGAATCAAGTTCCTAAAACTGCTTAGCAGAAGTCAATGAGATCTGAAGGCAAAGTCAGGCCTTTGTGTGCCCAAGCCAGCTGGGTTGAGTCTGTGCAGAAAGTCTTAGGTGGGCAGCTTCTGTAAGCCTTGCAGGCGGCGTTGTATTCCGTCCATAGTGCACTAAGGGTTTGGTTTTATTTCTCTGCTTTTTGTATCAACTCATCTGCACGCATCACGCTGCTACTAAACCAACACATAGCAAAAGGCAGCACTTACGTAGAATCAATTTGTTAAACTTTGCTCACTCAAATAAAGGTTGGGTCTGATTTGTTTGGGGTGTTCTTAGCTCCTATCATGAAGCTAATTGGAATCTAACTGGAATTGCCTGTCTTTGAACTAATTTATTCCCTCTTTTTTTTTTCTCTTCTCTTTTTTCATGTTTCCTGGATGTCTTCTGATGTGAACCTGTTTCCCCATTTGATGCGATTTAGGTGAGTGTGTATGCTCTAAAGGAGTGTTGTTTTGTTGTGGGATTTTTTATTCCCTTCCTCTCCCCTTTTATACATCATGCAGCATTTTCTGACTGTTTCTCCTGTGGTTAGGAAGCAGTTTTTGCAATCTGTGACAGTATTGTTCCACGGGATGAGCTGTAATGCTACACTTTCCAGGTCCCTTCAGCCCCAGGTTTGGAAAGGAAGATGACCTCATAGGCTCTTTATGACGATGCTATCATTAGGCTTCCAGCCTTAGTGAGGGTAACAGCTCCCTGCTGGAGCAAGGAGAGCATCTCTAGATAAAACACTCAGAGTAATATAGAAGTGATATCACGCGGGGTTGGCACACTTACAGCTGACAAGAAAAGCTTTAGGATATTACCTAAATGATTGCTGTGTAAAAGCCACCTTCTCTTACCTAGAATTCTAGTTTTATCATTTGTTTCCCCCTTTTCTTTTTTGTCTACAAATCAAAGATTTCTGTTGTTTATTATGGGGGACTCACATCTATTCAGAGTCTACACCACTTGCAAGCTAAATAGGAGCTGGAGATTTTTTAAAATTCTCCAAAAACTTAAATCTTAAGAATAAGTAGTGGTTTGTCGTGGTTTAGGCCAAATTGGCTACTGGGGACCTAGGGGACCCCACATAGGACCGACAGATGCTCCCCTCTACCCCTCTTCAGAGAGAGAGGTAGAGGAGGAGAAAAGAGACTTATGAGTTTAGAAAGAACTAAACTACTTTATTTCTTTTTATTTTATTATTAATATTTCATTAATGAAAAATATATACAAAACCGTATCAAGCTCCCGAGATGACAATCACGACACCGGCTGGCACTGGGCCAGTCCCAGGCTGGACTCGGTGACGGAGGGGAACCGGATTCCGGATCTGGATTCAGGATCGGGATCACAGGCAGACGAACAGAATCCTCCTCAGACATCAGCCATTGTAGGAAGAGACAAGAGGGGGCTGACCCTTTGATCCATCAGCTTTTATACTGAGCATGATGCAGATGGGATGGAATACCCTGTTGGTCAGTTTTGGGTCACCTGTCCTGTTCTCTCCTCCCTGCAGGTGGGACCCCACTATGTTTTTCGCTTCCGTCCTTCCAACGGGGCAAACAACAAAGTTGGTTGGCCTTGGGTGTTATGGCAATAAGTATAAGCAAGAGCCTCTCTGCATACCGTGTCTGGGCATCAACTATAAACATAGGCCTTATCACTCTGAGAAAGTGAACATTGTCTGCACAATATGCTGTTAATTTCGGTAGTTAGAAGAGGCCCAGCTAAGAAGCGAAGTTACTGAACAAAATTGGTTCTGTTTTACCTCAAACCAGGACATGGTTCATGAAGCCTTCCTTGAAGGGCTTTTTGAAAATCTCACCCTTTTAGGAAATGTATATACTTTGGAAGAGAAACCTGTATCACCATAAATGCAGACAGAAATTATTTTCCTATTGAACACTAGGGCTACCATCTGATGATGACATGATTATACATAGCCATTATTATTTTTTTTTAATTCAAAATAGAGTGCTTTTTTTTTAGGCTTTAAACATACCTAGACGTAGAGAATATGCTGGCATCTATTGAGAATGATAATATAGTGATGTGACTGAGACAAGTGAGGCACTTGCTATGGTTGGAGAACTGACTTCTACGTACCTATAATCTACTGCTGAAAGCAGCTTTAACTGTGATCAGCGTGCAACTTTTTAATGGATTTTTTTGGTAAGGAAAAATAGGAAATGTAGAGATATTGACATACTAGGGCAGGATTTTACTCTTACATGATGTAACAGAGTAGATGTTGACTTCACTGAACCACAGTGGATTTCCACTGATAGAAATGAGGCATAATTTGAATTGCAGAATAAGGATGCATGAACTGTCTTTCCTTCATGAGTATTTATGTGTGAGCAATATCACTTTACATGCAGTTATGGAAAGCCTGCATGCATAATGTGGGATCCCATATGCTTGACAAAGAGAAAGTATAGAGGACAGACTACTTGTTAGATTTCCTGTGTAGGAAACGGATACCTTGTGGATTTAACATTGAGATCTTCTGTGCACAGCAAAACTTGCCAGTTATCCTACTCACTTCTGTGAGGCTGTGAGGTGAGGGGGGAAAAAAAAGTGAAGAGATAAGTATTCCTAAGGGGGTCAGGTTCCTGACTGTAAGTGTTGTCTTTATGGGCAAACCAGGACAGACCAGTTCAGAATTCATGTTCCAGAAATCCCAGCCCATCAGCAGAGAGGCTGCTCACAGAAACAGATGGCAAGGCTGCCCCAGAGCCTGCGAAGCGCTTCACGCGACGGCTGATGTCTCCCCACGCGCCGCGTGTCTGTGTGCTGGCGTGGGCGCAAGGCTGAGGCAGCCGGCGGGGAGGGGAGAGGAAGGGAGCTCAGCTCCGGAGGCAGATGTGCACCAGCCCATGCCCTCTTGCAAGGGGTAAATGGGATTCTTTGCCTCTGCACAGGTTCAACTGGGAAACCAAACGTGAGCTGGCTACTAGCTGTCTGCAGAGAAGCAAGTGACTCTTTTGGCAGCTCTGTGAGCATTGCTATGGTTCTTTTCAGGGATAGGTGTTCTAACCATGAAAGAGTTTTCTGCAGAAGGCATAGTGCTAACCACATCTGTCTTGCTGTGCTCAGAGAAACAGCAAAAGCAGAAGGGCTTTGTCTTCACCACAGAAAGTTTGGCAATTGGGCCCCAACACATCACACTGACACATGGAAAAATGTATCGCTAACCACGCACATTTACGCAGTACTTCTGCAGGGACTGTACTTGCTTCAGCGAAGCTAAATGCTATGTCACATGCCATCATGTCATTTTCTACCTAAGCAGTAGCAGCAGATTCTGCTCATTTGTCTCAGCTGTCCAACTCCCACAGTCCCACGTTCCCCAGCTACAGCCAAGGTGACATAGCTTGTTGAATTTCTGTCCCCACGTGTTCTTGTAGCATTAAATGAACAATATTTCATTACCTGCATTTTCTTGTCAGCTCCAACTTATTACCCATCATTGTATGCTCCTTTAGAAAGCCTCCTTGGAGCCCATCTCTCAGAAGCTGCCTTTCAGGGAAGGATTTCGGGTGACTGTGGGTTGGCTACTTGTGAGCATATGGAGAGAAGGGGAGATTCAGCACAGCCATCTTCTGTAATTTGAAACACCCTGTTCTGTGGCAGCCAGTTTGAATATCCATGGCATATCACCAGCTAGAAGTCATTGCCAGGGAGAAAGGAAAAAGATCTGTAGCTCCTATTAACAGGGTGGTTAGGAATAGCAGAAGCTACTCTTGGTTATTAAAGAAAAGATACTCCCTTTTAAAAGGACTGAACCATCCTATTGTTGGCTGTCCCACGTGTGGAGCAGTTCTGAGGAGCAGAGTGCCATTCTGGTGAGGGACAAGGATAAAGAGGGTCATCAGCCATGCTGTCCAGTGTCAGAACAGTGTGCCTAAACCCATCCTGGGGTCTCATAACTGCTCAGGGGCTGTGTGTGTGCAGAGACAATGAGGAGTAATATTTGGGTAGGAGGCAGCTCTGAAGGGAGCTATGCATCATTTATGCTGGAGTAGTGCTGAAAAGACTTGATTATTTTAGCTCCTGTGTTGTGCTAGATTTAAAACAAACCATGTAATTAATGACTGCCTCAGCTTAAGCTTGTCATTTCATTCAAGGATGAGACAAACGGGCAAGGGCTGGGATGAAGGAGGAGCGATAACATGCAGACCATCCACAGACAACAGCAGCAACTGCTTTCAGCTCAATCATTGCAGTTTTAGCAGGTGGTGTGAGGGGCTGGTGTTGCATGTTCTATTGCTTAGGAAACATAACTAGAGAATTAATGGTCTTAAATTTCAGCCAGGGAGTTTGCGCTGATACTAGAAAAAATGGTGAGTTTAGGCAAACACTGGAATGGGTTTCTTGAGGGTGTGTGGGAGGAATTTGCTCAGAGTTTCAGGACTGGTTTGGCAAATGTTCTATCAAAAAAGTTTTAGGTAGAGTTGAATCTGTCTTTTTATGTTAGCGGGGTCTCTTCAGGGTCTTTAAGCACTCTTTATGCTCTCCTCCTGTCCTCTTTTGTAAGTCTTTTTCCCCAACCACCTCTGCTTGTGCAAAAAGACAAAACACAGTCCTGAGAGAGGAAACGGCCTCTCTCTACATGGTCTGATTTCTCCAGCTTTGAAGTCAAAGCAGAGTCCTCTGCTAGCTTGGTCAGTTCTGGTGAACTTTATCAGTTGTGAACTGAATCCATCTCTTTTTTTTTTTTTTTAATTTTGTGGGGCAAGGGGGAATGTCAAACAGTTGCTTAGCATAAAACACATTTCCAGAGGCTCCAAGACTCCAGATTACCTGAGAGAACAGAAGCAGGATTGTGTTATTACTGTGTTACCTCTTCTTTAGAACCTTCTCATTGAATTTCCCCACTGTTGCTGAATTCCCATTTGAGATTTGCCATTACCATGGCACTTCACCAAGTTGATAAGTGGAGCAAAGAAAACCAAGGTTTCAGGACATGTATTTCACTTCAAGTGCTATATACTTAGTGTGATATACATTTTGATTTGCAATTAGGCAGTATGCTTATGTGCTCTAATCTGCAGCATTTTTTGCCCTATTAATAGCCTATTAGTAGCCTGCAGTGTGTTCTCTATACATCACCACTTCACAAATTAGTGAACTTCCTCTCACAGGTTCATACGAACTAAAACAAAAAGGGTGAGAAAGATTGTTTTTTTACAAATGGTGAAATCTGACCTCAAGATCACAAATGCTGACTCTTGAAAAATACAGCTGCTGAATACAGCCCATTTCAGGCCTTGAGACTTTCCATCTCACTATGCAGTCATGTAAAGTGTACACACTCCAGTTTGGTTTGCTTGCCTAGCGCCGGCAGCAGTCGTGTAAATCACTGCCTCAGGTAGCATTGCTTGTCATTCCAGCTGCACTGCAAATCTCATGGCCCTTTGAGCCCACATGCTATTAAATACCTCGCCCTGGCTTTTATAAATGGTGTGTAGAAAAGAGGCAGAGATTATGATACCTCTGCCGCTGATTGCACTGTCATTGTGGGTCATTAATCTGAGCCTGGCTTGGAGCGTTCCAAATGAGCACTCTACCATTGCTCTGCACCTGCCACGGCTGTAGCTGCATCGCTGCATGTGCAGGATCCAGGCCTGGCTTTGCAAACCCCAGGAGCAGGGGGAACACAGGATTCCTGGCAATCATGGCAAGAACAGGGTCCATGAGTGTATCTGTCCACCTGTGGGCATTTAGCTCTCTGGCAATTGTCCAAAGTAACCAGTTTCCACAGAGTGACTTATCAGGATGAGGTGGTGTGTTTTTCAGCCAGGGCAATCGCCACTGATTGTTGTGCTGTGAGAGAGACCCTTACACTGGTAATCTGGGACTTGCATGTTGAGGCTGGTGTCTAGTCTAGATACACAGGAAAATCTCCTTTCCTTGAAGTTGTGTGGTTACATCAGCTCTGCCTGAGCTGCTGATGGGCAGCAGCTTGGTCCTAGCAGCCAGTACCAATGGGCCAAGTGGCCCCTGGGACTCCGCTGCTGACAGACTGCATGGAGTGGGTTATTCCATAATTTGAGAGACAGCCAAGGGCGTCCTGCAGACCTGACACAAATTCCATTAGCTGATGGCATTGCTTGCTGTCTGTCTATAGACTGTTCATTGGGTTCTCTGGCCACTGAGATTTTTGGCAACAACACTTCACAGGTTTCTGCAGAACACGTTATCTGATCATTGAAGGAGTGCAGGCTTTCCCTCCAGTCTCCATTTTGAGAAAATTACAGGGGCAAGTAAGTGTGGTTCCCAGAACAGCCCTTGCTCCGGGACACCTTGCGAAGTCTTGATGGCATTGCTGACTCTCCCACAAGGCATGCCTGTGCTGGGAGGTGTGGAAAGATGCTTACAGGATGGTCTCCCTACGGTGAGTGGGCTAGGTATTACATGTGAAACAAGCAGGGCAGGGCTGGTGAAAATGCATACCCACGGCCCAGCTGAATTGACTATGGGTGCGAAGAGTCGATTAAAGGAGAGTAGTTTGTTGGAACAGATTCAACTGAAAATTTGAGTCAATATCCTTTTTCAGTAATGCATTCTGCGTTTCAGTATTTCTACTTCCTCTTAGTTCTCTTGTATATTTTACTTTTTTAGAGCTTTTGTCCTGTTTTTAGAGAAACGCCTCATTTATTTTGAAGAGTTGAAATAGTATTTGTTCAGTTTCTGCTACTTTTAGCACCAGATTTGTCCTTCCTATACTCCCACATAATCTTTTTTTCCTGTAGAGAAGCTGCCTGAGTGTTTGAGCCAAGTCCAAATGCAAAATCAATAAAAGCTCATTGCCGTACATGTCATCGTATTAGAGCTCAGCAAGTGAGACTCTGGCGGGAAGGAGCTTGCTTCTAGCCCGTTATCAGACAGCCACCATGCTCCTTGGGTTTGGGGCCAGTACCCCACAGCACAAAAGGAAAAGTGATGTTCTGCTGGTGCTAAGCAGCAATGGAATTAACATTGCTTTATAATTTACATGTTTTACCATCAAGTCACAATACTAATCTTTCTCTTTTCCTTCTGAAAATGAAACAGGCCAGACTTTGGAAATCTTTTCCGCAGGGATTTTACTCATTGACTATAAGACAGGATATCTAACCAGATCATTCATTAATTATTATTATTAATGCACATGTATCATGCCTCTTGACAATTCCTTAGTACTGAGTGCTTGGGTTTACGGGTTTTTTTCTCCTTTAGCCTTCCAGTTTCTTTCGGAAAAGTAATGTAAAAGAGAGACTTGCTTGTGTTTGGATTTCTTTTTTTCCATTCCTTAATTCTGCATACTTTATTTTTGAGTCATCTATCTCTCCTGAGAGATGAATTTTGAAGGTTGTGAACTTTGCAGCTTACTGGGAAATCCTCTTCTGTAGCCAACAGAGTCAGGATTTATTATCTTTCCTGCAGTTCTTTCTGGAAGGAGAAAATAAATACATTTGGTGGGGAAACTGGTTCTGGGCAATGAGAATAGGAAGCTTAAAAAATTAAAACAGACATAGAAGGCACTGTAGCATCAAGGCTGTATTTTAGATGAAATAGTTTCTGTCTTTTATTTCATTTCTAATTCCCCAAATGCAAATGGAGTTTTTACATATTCAAGGAGGTTTTTGCATTTGGAGTCTGGGTTTTGATGTTTGGGGTGTTCTTCCCAAGAAATAGGCCAGAAATACCAGCTTCAAACGCATACACTGCCCGAGGCATTCCCCATGACCAGCATTTCAGACACCCGCTGCCCCAGCTTGAGATCTGTGGGGATAACGTGTTGCCTAGAAAATGGTGCATAAAGAATGAATGTCGATTACACAACAGAAGTTGAATAAATAGGGTAGGGGGAGGTGGGGTTTTATGACACCATCTGCTTCTGTGATCTGGAGCCTCAATGTAAAATCGTGGCTCAAGCTCTATACTATAGGTTAACAAAAGCCTTTAAATAGGGTAACTAATGGGTCAAATGTATCTTCGCTTGTAAGGTTAAGACCCACAAGTCATCGTTTGTAAGAAAGTGGGGGGTGGATTGGTCACTGGAGAGGAAAGACATTAAATTAAATGTGGTGAAGCAGCCACATGGGACCCCTTAATAGTTTCTGAGTATTATTTTTTCCTAATGAAATGCAGCTTAATGCAATCCCACCCTCCTGGCCTGACAAACGTCGACTCTGGCCTTTTGAAGGTTGTCATGTCTCCACTGCCTTTTAAATGATTCTGTGCACCCTCTCCTCTCTGCTTCTTTCTTGTCACTTACAGCCCCTGGTTTTTGACGTAAACAAGGGAGTATGTCAGTGGGAAGCTGGGACTGTCAGGCCTTTCAGTTTTGCTTCTCACCTTGTTGCTTTCTTACAACAAAAAATAAGATATATTTAAAGTGGGGGTTGTACAGAGACCCAGTGGCGCATTAAAAACAGGTAACAAAAGTAGGGGGAAAAACATCTGTGGAATATGAAATATGAATGGGGATCTGAGCCTCTGGAGGTCATGCTCGAATAGGCAGCATTGTACGAGGTGGATCCAAACGAGCCTGGGCCCTGGGTTCATCTGCTGGTCAGAACTCAGAGAAAGCATTGCTTTTTTGGGAGTAGTGAGCAGAAGTGGGTCAAATGCAGGCTGCCTGATTCATTTTAAGAGCCATTTTAGGAAGGCTGAGAGAACTTGGATCTTAAACATGTCTTTTTAGCAAGACCAGAGGCCACAAACCGTCCTAATAATTTTTACGAGAGTGTTTAAACACAGCCAAAGCAACACTGCTACTGACCATTACTCATCAACAGCAGCACCACACGGATGAAATGCTATGCTTTCTCTGCTAATAGCTCAGTCCTGGTTTCCATTAGGAAGGGGGTTTAGTAGTGTATTTCTTTACCTCCCCCAGAAGAGTTTGTCCTTCACCCCTCCTACCTTTCTCGGCAGGAACTGTCATTTTTCCTGCTCTGTCTTCTCCTCTTCAGACCTAGAGGTAAATGGGACCAGAGACTCCTGCACACAGCTCATCCCAGAACCTGCCCACCATTTGGGGAACACTCACATGTTAGTTTTAATGCTTCTGGGTCTCGCAGCCATTCAACTGACTGCAAAATATTTTCCTGCAAGTTGGCTCTTTCTGGAGGCAGCCTTCAGTGCCTGTTAACTGTGTACTTGGTGACTGTTCCTACTGTTGCCTGGGCCAATTGCTAAAAGATCCGAATATGTACACCTCCTTGTCTTTTTTTTCCTTCACAGCAATGAAGCAGGTATGCTTCTGGAGTCTCACCACTGTTCTGGTCTCAAAGGCAGTGTTAGATGGAGCCGCTGCTCTGTTTCGTGAGTCTGCACATAGCCGGCAGAGGAATTACTGGGTTCTTTGGGCAAGAGCAGTCTGCTGTGTATCATATAGCGAGCGCCCTGTTTAATAACTGAACAGGCAAGGGGTCGGGGAGAGGGTGTATTATCACCATGGTCTGCCTCTTGTGACTGAGGCACAGAATTTAAGTGGCTTTTCGAATGTCTGTGGCATTCAGGTGGTTGGTTTTTTTCCTTTCTCTATGTTCAGTATTTTCTTTCACTAAATGATTATTGTTGTTTTGAGGTGAAATGCTTTTATTTCTGGCCAATGAGTTTTTAGGAATGAAAAGCTTTTGACTTCCTCTTAGAAGTATTTGGGGAGGAAACAGTATCTAATAGTGGTACTGAGATAGTAGCTGGGCTCAGTAGGAACAGGAGGGAAGCTGGTTGGAACTGAGAAGCGACAGGAAAAGAAGAGTAGAGGTGACGACGTAGTCTGAAAGATTTCTCATTGTCACAGGAGTATGTGTGGAAGAAGGTCAAAAAATCTGTCACTTCAAACTAAATGTGGCTGGAAGTGGATGTAACTGGTGTGTCCCACTATATCAGTATCTATAGTGCCCCTCATGCTATTGTTTTCCTGATTTACGTTGATGCTATATTAATTGTGCGTATGCAAAATGAATGTATTTACCTAGGCAAGTCCATTACTCGCTATAAGTTAATGCTGTTTAACGCTGATAAGGATAGCCCAGCAAAGTCTGACAAGTCCTCTAACAATAAAAGTAGAGAGCACTTACAAACCTATGGAAATGGATTGTGAGATATAAAACTACTCTCCTAGCCTGCTGTTTGGTTCAGCTATTGCCTAGCTTAATTCTTGGGAGAACTGCTCAAAGTCTTCCCTCCCTTAAGGGCCATGCTAATCAACATAATCTGCTTTATGCAACAGGACTGGTAGTCTAATTGATGTGTCCATATAAAAGAAAACTCTGATAGTGGAACAGAATTTCATACCCTAGTTGGCATCTCAGCAGAGAGGCATGAGACTGACTGGGCATGAAATCAGAATTACCTTTATATCCTGTGATGGTGGTTCTCTCAGGGCATGGCCATGCAACGGCAGGGCATGCTTGCAGTTGTGAACTTACTGCTTCTGGAGGCAGAAAAGCTGTCAAAGCTGGCACAGTTTCAAAATAAAAATTGTCTGTGGAGACACAGCGAATGCTGTAGTCCAGCAGAATTCCTTTGAATACTTATCAGAAAGTTAAATGCCACTTGTTGAAAGGATTTGGCACCTACTCTAGTGAAAAAATGTGTGTCTGTAACTGAGCAGTTGCACAGTCCAGTGCATGTCTGTGGCAAATCAGGTTTTCATATGTAGTAGAATCAACATGCTGAGTGCCTGCACCTAGGAACCCAACAAAGGAGAGGAGAATCTGTTCAGAGCTTTTTGTAAAGGTGGTTCCCAAGGGGCAGTTCCTGCTGCTAATAAGGCTTTTGTCTCTTCTCCCACCTGCCAGAGTCCTTGAAACAGATGCAGTATGTAGATTTCCATATCCCACCAGCAGACTCAGCTGTGTCCTGGGAAGATCCATCTCCGTATTTCTCCTTAGGGGAAGCTGATTCTTTGATTGCATGTGCTGTCCCACCCAGGGCTGGCTCTTGCTAGGGACAGTTCATAATAAATAGGTGTCTCTAGAGAGGCCATTAAAGCCTGGGACCCTCTGTTTGGTCCTGTTTTGGTAACGTAAAGGCGAAAGGCCCGGGAATTCATCCAGTTAAGGATTCTCTTAGGAAAAGGAATATGTCATGTAATTAAATAACTGTCCCCACAACATTTTCAGGGATAACAAGCAGTGCTCAAAGCAGACGCTTCAATAAAAATTATATGCAGGTGTGCTGTACTCATACTATAACGTGCTTAGGGCACGTGAAAGTTTAAGGCAGGTAAAAGTCCTTGAGTTTATGGTGAGGGAGTGATACTGTTATTCTGACCTCTTTTCTTTCTTAGTATAGGTGGAACTTGTAGGCCCGAGTGTGGTCATAACTGGGTATATGTGCAAACCTCATCTTGAACTTTTGAGCTTGTTTTAAAGCTAATCCATTTGTGTTTAATTTACAAACAGCTGGTTGATTTAAAGGGATTTTCATACTGGAGTAAACAAGAAGAACATTTACACAACGAGTAAACTATCCCGCTGTAAATTCTCATTGCAATTGTTGTAGCTATTTGTTTGTATTAGATCTTAACTTCCTCAGTGCAAAGCTAATCCTTCTTGATCCTATAGTGAAGTCATGATCCCGTGTTTGATGTCACCATCTGTTACCATAGAAGCAACTGTGATGTTGCAAATCAAACTTTATGACTTCATGGCAAGATATAAGCACATCTTCAGCTGCTTGCAAAAGTAGTTAGGAATATTTCCATGAAGTATATGAAAAATATGCCAGTTTAGATTTTGTCTAAATAGAGTTCTTGGAAAGTTTATGAACAGGGAGGGGTTGGAATAATGTACTGTATGAAAGGGGAAAAAAGAATCCCAAGGCTTGTATCAAATTTGAGCTTTAAAAAAAAAAATCCCCTGGCAAGTAGTTCATACTTGGCAGGAGCTCCGCCTGTTAAAAGGTTAGTATGGTTACAAACAGGATCGAAATAGAAGCAGTTTAAAACTCAAGCACTGTACAGATATCTCCTCTTCTGACTATAGAGAAAAGCTCTCATGATCTCACCTGGCAGTGTGCAACAGCTGTTGATAATGGTGAATTAAGTCATTGTCATATAAATATCCAGTCAGGGATTACAAAAGCTTGAAGTAGAATATGATGTTATTTTTCTCCTGAAGATTTAAATAGCTTAGGAAATTAAGCCTTGATCACACTTTTAGGTGTCTGACCCACTTTAAGAAAAATCTTCCTTTTCATAAATTAGAAGAATGGTTTTTTGCCTCCAAAAGATCAGGATGTGGGATTTTGACTAAATGGGAGGGGAAGGAAAGGCGTAAGTGAGTTCAGTGGTGCAGGAGGAGAGCAGTGGTGATAAAGATGCATCTGCACAAGCAGGCAGACAAAGGGCTGCCCGCTCCTGCTAGCCCTCGCTCTCCTCTTCTGCTAACAGGAAGAGGCTGCAGAGAACGTGAGGTAAAATGCAGGAGAAGTTTTTGTTTTCCTTTTCACTGTACAGAAAACAAGGAAATGTCCTCAATTAGGAACTGGGGTTTTTTATTCTTGGCCCTTTCTTCTTCCTTCCATCAATCACTTCCTTAAGATTCCTAGTTTTTTCCCCTCTTAAAAATGGATACTAAGTTTCAATATCTTACTTCTAATTCTCCATCTTTGAGTGACAAAGACTAAATCATTTTACCAGAGCAATCCAGAGTAATATACTGATTTCAAAAGCAACTTGACAGACTATTGGTGATGCAATTCAATCTCATGGGGAAGGTGAAAGTTTTCCAGTCAAGTTCAAGGAGTGCTCTGTACCTACACGCACCCATTGGAGATTCTGCTCGTCTGTCCTTATGCAGGTATACTGTACATGTCAAATACCCCACATGCTCATCTTCACCCACTTGCTCTTGTCTGTATTTGAGGATGGTGGCTCAAAATGGATGGTTTCCAGACATTAAAAAGAAGAGGCAGTTTGTAGTGCTTAAAGTAAGGACATAGAATCTAGTATGTGGGATTTGTTTGTCCTTCTGTTGAAGACAGCATCTTGGAGAAGCACAAGGTTGTATTGTCCCTCCTGTTCAACTGCTGCGGGGTTGTTCCCTTGGATGTATCTGTGGTTAAATTATTTAGATCACTGAGTTCACTTCTCTGATGAGCACACAGCTCTGGTAAGTGAGTTAAAGGATTACTTGAATAGTTTCTTTAAGGGAACAAACTAATTCTGGATTCTCTTGCCATGTGTCTCCCCATCTCTGAATGTCTCCTAGGGAAATAAAAGTCAAAAATAACATCCAGGGACCCCCAGCGGAATTAGGTTCACTTTAAACATGACACATGCTCTATGTCCCTGGGGCAGGCACTTAATTTTGTAGTGTTTCAGACTTTTATGACATGATGATTGATTTTGTAGAGGTGGAGTTGCTTTAGTCATTAGTTAAAAAGCCTGATAAAGCTGCACAAAGATATTAAGTTGTTATCAATCATCAGTGTCTTTTTGTTCTCTCCCAACCTTTACCCCACATTTCAAAGGGAAGGAGAGAGACAGGCAGGAGGCGGTCTCACTTTCAGTCTGTCAGGGTTTTATTAGATCCTGGCTCTCTTGTCAGACCCACTGCTGAAACCCAGGGTTGCACCAGATGATTAATGGGGAGCAGCATGCTCCGGCCGACGGGCTCATGCCAGGCTCCTGCTCTCCAGCCGGCAGCCTGAGCCGCGCAGCCCGGCCAGCCTGGCCTCTGCTTCAGCTTAAAACGTTGCCTTGCCCACGCTCCCTGCCCAGCCTGCCCTGCTGCTTCACTGCAGCCACCTTTACAGATGTGCGGTAGCCTGCAGTTGAAAACTGCGGAAGAGTTTCAGGGTATTAGTTTCCTTTTCTCCCTTTTTCTGTCCCCCTCCCTCTGGTAGGGTTTAATTGGTTCTTGGAAAGCTCTTCAGCATATGAATGGCAGCTCGAATCCTCCTGCGAGTTGAGAAGCTGCCCAATGCACACACAATTGATTCTTGCCTTGATTGCATGGGATTCTCCCAATTTTTTTTAATTATGTATTTTCTCTGAATCACAGAGGTATTTTTCCTGATTTCTAGTGCTCAGTTTCCTTTGTCATTTCTACTATTAGTGTCCTGGGGATTGGCTTTTTCATTCAGAGTTTCCTTTTTATCATTGCCATTTGCATTTACAGACTATGGGAAATCCTCTCAGTACAAGCTTCTTGTTTCATTGTGGTTGGGAATATTGTTCAATTTATTGTAGGAAGAATAGAAGTATGTTTTGTGGGTAGGATTTTCCAGCCAGAATAAGCATGTGTCCTTACAACACAGCTAATGAAGGGATAGTGCAAGGTGTGGGTAGATAATGACTTGTGGAAGGTGAATGTCAGGTCATGCAGTTGAGAACAGTAAAACTATGTTTCATCTCTCTTACATGTATTAAAAAAAATGATTCCTGTTTTTTCAGCCAGCCAACCAGAGCTGCTAAGTGCTTCAGACTGTAGCAATGCTATTGTGATGGACTTAAGGGGGGGGAATATGTATATTTTTATTTTTCTCTAGGCTTATGTTTTGATTTTACCTTTCATGATGTAAAAGTATTTTTCTCATTCTGCATGTAAGACCCTTTCTATGTCCAAGTGCAACAGAACAGATCTACAAATATGTTGAAAGGGCCTGTCATACTTTTTTTCTTTTAGAGGCCTTTCGCTACAGGAACTGCACTGAAGGGTTCGAGTGGTACACAGATAATATATTAAAAGCCAATTTAAGTCTTGATTTGACTAAGTTCGGGGGGGGGGTTGTGGGTTTTTTTTGTTTGTTTGCTTTTTTGGGGTTTTTTGGGTTGTGGGTGGGTTTCTTCCCCACAAGAATGACATGTTAAACCAAAAACGTCCACCTAGCACCCTGTATCCAACTAGACTGAAAGCCTGGAAGATGGCATCAGAACAGGGCAAGAATAATGCAGGGTAATTATCATAGTGGTGTTCCAACCTCAAAGACTTCCGAGTCAGGGATGACATGTTCAGATGTTACTTCCAGTAATTTTTCCAATTGCTTTTTGAATCTGTAGTCCTCTTAGCATTTATGGCATTCTGTGAAGGTGAGTTTCACAGTCTAACTGGATATTGTGTGCAGAGCCACTTCCTGTGCTGCTTGTTTCATTTGATGCCCCCAGTTCCTTTTTCTAGATGCTACGCTGGATGGTTGATCTCCGTGCATCTTCTCTGTCACTTGACATTCAATAGCCCTTGTCCATGTTCTTACTTAGTCATCTCTGTTTCAGCTGAAAGTATTTTCTAGTTCAGTTGCATCCTTTTTCAGACGGTAAGAAAACACAATCTTATTCTGTATATAAATCCATCATAGTTATTTCATGTTTGTTTTTCTGTTCTTAATTCCAGTCACTCTCTTAGCTTTTTTGACAGTTAGGGAGCACTGAGCTGGCATTTTTATTCAGCAGTCTCATTAACTCCCAAGGTTGGGTTCTGAAATGACCAATTTGTAGTCCATCACTGCATATGTAAAGTTAGGATTACATTCTCCTATGTGCATGATTTAACATTTTGCTACCTAAGTTTCTTCTGCCCTTTTATTCCTCACACATTTGATGAGGTCTTGTCTGCAACTTTTTGAAATTATCTGTCTTTCCTGTCTTGATATATTGGTACCTGTGAACTTTGTGTTATTGGTCACCTATTTTCATACCATCTGGGAATATATTGTCCAGGAGAGACCCCAGCACAAATCCTTGTGCAGTTTTCTGTGTGCCGTTGTGCTTTTAAGAGAAAAGACTATTCTTATCTTTTCTTACCTGTGTTTAAAGCAGTTGTCCTTCCCCCAACACACCCACAGAAGCTTCTTTTTTGAGGCAGATTTTTGTCTGAATCTGCAGTTTCCACTTTGAGAACACCAATGGCACAGGTAAGAGAGACTCTATGAATTCATAGAATCATAGAATGGTTAGAGTTGGAAGGGAACTTAAAGATCACCTAGTTCCAACCCCCCTGCCCTGGGCGGGGACACCTCTCACCAGCCCAGGTTGCTCAAAGCCCCATCCAGCCTGGCCTTGAACACCTCCAGGAATCGGGCAGCCACAGCTTCTCTGGGCAACCTGGGCCAGTGTCTCACCACCCTCACAGTAAACAATTTCTTTCTAATAACGAATCTAAATTTATCCCCTTTCAGTTTCAGAATTAGTTGTAAGATTTGATTTCCAGATTTGCAGGCAGAGCAAGGATCAACTTTGTTGCTCAGATAGTCTTGATGCTAAAGAAGCTTTTCAAATAGGGAAGCCTTTAGTTTATTAAGCATGAAAACAAGTTTGAAGAAGAGGTGAAAAATACATACACATTTCTCCTACTGATGTTTTACAGGTTGCCTGTACTTTGTCTGCTGTTTATACATCGCATAAATCCATTTGCCATATAAGTAGACTGGAGAATGCCAACTTCTTATATCAAAATATACTACTAAATTTAATTTAAAATTCCTAAGATGGGTAATGTTCACCAAAGGTGCAGTAGAAAAGGAAATATTTATGGCGAAAAGTATCAACATTTTCTCAGACTTCTCAAGGAGTTGATGATCCTCTTGCTTTCATCACCAGTATCCACATGCATACAGCTAGTTGTGTAGAGCTGTTCAGAAGGCTGATCAGTAACTTATTGCTAAAAAATAATGCCAGTGTTCACTGTGGACTGAACTGTTTTCCAAACCATTTTACTCTTTCTGATTTCAGCAAACATGACATTAATTCGCAGAGTAGTTTGAATAAACAGTTATTTAGAAATAGCTTGTTTGAATTGTTTTCTTTTTGGAATGGTAGTGAGTGAGTGCTCTTACAAGTTAGGTGATGTTGTTGCTCTCTTCTGATTGCATGATTTAAATTTCTAAAGGGAGGAAATGAACAACTGAGAATAATGAACATCAAGGTAATAATGGGGATTCTTGTTCTTGCACAAACACCCTTTCAGCTCTGGAGAAAGCTGCCATTTCCCTAACACTTGTGGAAACAAAAAAAATGGTTCAGTTGGACATTCATGAATAATAATAAGGCATGAATATTATCTGTAACAGCTGTTTGGTGAGAACTAACATGTAAAGCAGTGTTTTGAAACGTTCACCTCTTTGTTCAAGAGCATGAAGTTTTTGAATAATTACAGCCATTAAAACCATAAAGCGCTGGTGTCCAACAACAAAGACAAAAACTTGGCGAATGTTTGAGGGTTTTGATACTTACTTAATTTAAGCATTCTCTCCAATAATCTATGGGAGCATGCACGCGCACATGCATGGCTGATTTCAGTAGCATACAGACCTCTGAACAGACTCCTTTCGGTGAAGTTCTTAAAGCAAGGAGGAAGCTTTGTAAAATATTTGCAATTTCTAGCTGGTGGGATAATTCTCAGAGAACGACTGCTGTCTGTTTGCACAACAGACCAAAGGCTCTGTGTGTGTAAGGGAGAGCAGTGACCGACTCAGGTCATAGCACTGGTAAAGCCCAAGTCAAGAAATGTTTGAGCGTTCCTGGATGGGATTTAAGATTCACCGATACAAATCTGTGAATCGTCAATGGGATTTTCAATATTGGATTCAGATTTAGTTTCTTGGGGTAGCAAGCGAGCACCATTTCAAAGGTGTCACGAGCATAAGAAAGGGTGAACAAATGGGACTTAAAAGTGCCAGTTTCACTTAAGAGTACCTTGAACATTGAAAGATGTGGGTGAGTCACCAGTTTGATTACACATCTATTTCAATGACCATCTACTCCCTTTAAATACTGTTTCTTGGACTGCCAAAGTGAGAGCCCAGGGGATGCTGTAGTGCAACCCCTCAACTGCCGCCTTATCAGAGGACATAGCAGAACGTGGGCATCCCAGGGTATAGTGTTCTATCTGGGATGGAGCAATTCCTGGGGTCACACAGCAAACCTGCTTTGTGGTAGCTATTAAGTGCAGAGATCAGGCTGGTATTGTAAGGTTGAGAGAAGTTGAGAACTTGCAAATTGCTTCTTTTCTGTTAGACTGGGCAAAAGAGTGTGCCTCTTACAACTGCCACCTTCTTTTCAGAGTAAGGCTGTAGTAATGTGTGTAGGGGTAACTTCTCTTGCTGGAAGTTTCATTCAAAAGATTGGTCAAAAGCAAATAATTTGGGACTACAAAGGGAGGCTGATTTCTCCCCTCTCCCCCCCATTCATTACGTGGTGCAGTTCAAGCTTGTTACCTCCCCATGTAATCTGCTCGTTTTCCCTTGTCAGGAGGCGCTCACAGCGCTGTATTTACAGCAAGGGGATTAGGCTGGCAGCTCTCCAGTGATGCTGAAAACAGCCTCAGTGAGCCCCGTTTCAGCTGAGGTTGTCAGCGCTGATTGATTTTCATGGTTGACAGCATTTGAAATCCTTTCAGATTGTGATTTCTCACTGGGCCCGATGTGGGGGAGGTATTTTTATTATCGTTATTAATAGTAGAAATAGTATTATCTGGATACTTATGCAGATAGAGATTATGGGCACAGACTGGCATGAGCAGTTGGTGTCATGCTGGCAAGGAATAATCTCATCAAGACTTGCATTGCAAAATGTAGCTAGTTCATGGTCTTTCCAGGGTAAATGAAAATTCACCATAAATTTTCATAGATTTTACTATTTTTGTCAGTGTTGCTTAATAATAAGAATACTGGAATTTGGATTTTCCTGTGGGACAATCCACTGGTTTTTGTAAATTAGTGTGATGGGATAAAATTCATATCAGTTTCAAAAGTGAGTGGTTTAGTGAGGTTTTTGCCGAGCTGCTTTTGAGCTACTTCTGAACAAAGGATCTGCAGGCTAACAAATTGTAGGGTGACTGTTCTTGGAAGGTATAGCACGTGCTTGTTTGTTTTCTGCCCACGAGCATGAATCTTTGTGTCTGTCCCTACTTTATTGGCTTATTTGGGATGAACTGCGAATCCAGTTAGGGATGACCTTTTTGCCGTTATCATCCATGCTTGAACATGGGATGCCACAAGATTTCTAGAACTGGTTTGGCTGCCTTTCATACCATCTCTCCTTAACATTTGGCTAATTGCTGCATGGAAAAGTGGTGTCCTGGGCCTTATGTTTTCTGTGCTGCCTGGAGATAAATTTGGGAGAGGAATTCCTGTTGAGTCTTTCTGAGTTTCCAAGCAATGTACTTTGCCCTGCTCACTGCGTTACCTGGTGTGGCAGGAGAATGTGTTCCAGCTGCACACATGTTCACATGGCTGGACGCAAGCCATGCTTCTCCTTACCTCATCCTCAGCCTCTCAACTTCTTTTAAGTGTCTGGCCAACAGCTGGCAGCTTCCATCTCCTGCAGATGTGATCTGTGAGCACCAAGTGGTCTCACTTCATGGAGCAACATGCTGGCTTGTACCCACGTGGAGCTGATCATGTGCCATCCTGGGCAAGTGCTGCATAGGGCAGCTGAGCTTGAGGTCCAGAAATATGTTATTGGAACTATGTAGAGCTTGTCTTGCAGTTCTATCAAACACGACAACCCCAAGTTGTATGTAACATCAAAGCTAGAAGTATTTGAGTGCTGTCTATAGCTTGGTGGTATTTGCTCACCCACAGCCCTTCCAGGCGCCACAAGGGGCAAAGCACAGCCTAATCTTTTGCTTTGAAACTTGCTTATCACCAACCATATCTTCAGACATACAGATGCAGGTTTTTTATTTGCCTGGGTTTTGCTGAGTCATTAGAGCAGGCAGGTATTTTTTACTCTCATGTCACTTTGGGATGTCAGTTCATATGACACATGTCTGTCCAGCTCCTTTTTCAGTTGCTTGCTGTTATACTCTGAGCAGTCCCAACTCAAGAGCATACCCAGATGAGCATTTTATAGATTAACTGCTGAATCCTCAAAACCTGCACCTCAACCCAAGTATTTCCTATGCCTTGTTAAAATAACTACTTATCCCAGTGTAATTTCTGTATAAGTAATGTAACTTCCAAAAATACAAAAAGTAAAAGGAAAAACCCATTGAGGGCAGCACAAGAATAGCGTTAAGGTTTATTTTTAACATGTGGAACATCTGTCAGTTTTGTGCTGTGAAGACAACGTATTCTAATGCTTTGAAATTAGCTTTGTAAGGATAACAATGAAAAGCACACACACAAAAAACCCCAAAGGATGTCTGTTAATAGCGTTGCTCTGAAAAACAGTCTGATCTTTGTGGGAAATACATTACTCACGGAAATAGGAAATCACAGTGGCTAATGAGAGGAAGTTTCAGAGTTGGATCAGTCTGCTCATCTTTGTTTGAAGGGATCCCCCCCTTAGCCTGAGAAAAAGGTCTTTTTAAGTTCAAGGTTGAAGTATGCTACTGTTCATGCAATATTTTTTTTTTCCTACAGTATAAACATTAAGGAAAAATAATTCCTTATGAACATCTTAGTTTAGGGCTAGAGTCTTGAGGATTTACACATAATGTGTGCCCTGTATCACCCCCTGAGGCACACTGGTGATAAATCTATGACCTTCACTTCAGTAGATGTTTCCCATAGTGTCTGTGGACCAAGAATCCCTTCTGTAAGTCATTGTATAAATATGTACCAAAGACCAGCTGCCCCTTCCTCCAGGTTTTTAGTAGCCTCTTGGTACTGAACTCAGCAGCAAGACCATACCCATGGCTCTCAGAAATGGTGGTGTTGGCTGAAAAATCCTTGAGAGGGCAAGGCAGGTAGAGACCTTGGCAGCTACTGAGTCCTTTTAAAATGAGGAGGAGATGAGCTGTGGTCTGGAATTTCTTGGTTCTTTTCATGCTGTCATGAAGCATATTTAGTAATCCTTTGGCTCCATTTATGCTGTCAGTGTTGCTGTTGACATCGCAGTGCATTTACAGGAGACTTCTTTCTTAATTGCAGAGAATCACATTTTGGCTGCAGGTGGTTTCCTAATTTATAGACCTATAAATCTGAGACAAATAAATGTTAAGTGAAGCATTCCATCTCCCTGCAAATGATGGTTTTGTGTGGCAATCCAATGGTAGAGCAAGGTCCTGCTGTTATCAGCACTTGCCTGTCAGGGACCAGTAATAGCTACTATCTCAAGACTATGTATTTCTTTAAAAAAGAAAAGTAGTTGTCTATAGAGTGACATATGGTTAGGATCTGGCCAATTCTTCCAAATGTCTGTGATAACCTTTAGGCAGTTTAAACATACAAAATCTCATCTCTCACAGATTCTGGACTGCTTTCCTCATTTAAGAAGGAGAAGCAGAGCTGAGTATTATAACCCTACTGGGCACATAGATGAGGTGGGTAGATTGCCAGATTGAAAACATGCACTGTGTGCTTTCTTTGAGAGCCACAGAGGATTGCTCGCAGGTAGGTAGGCTGTCTTTTTTTTTTTAAAGGATATATCAAGGGGCTCTCATTACTTGTTCTTTATTGGATTTCATCAGCTCCCTGCAGGGGCAGTCTGTTGTGTGCTTTAGTCAAGGTATTCTTGAATTCTTGCACTTGTGCAGTCAGTCCCAGCTCTCTCAAACAAGGTGGGCCAGGTTCTGCTCTTTCAATCTGAGAGAATTCCCTGTATCGGATATAACATTTGGTAAAAATATTGCTTTGACACATTATGGTCACATCTGAGGTTTTGTGAACATTTACTAACCCATTTGATTGTATGTGGTAGTTCGTTTCGCCAGAAAGTTCAGAGAAGGCTGTACTAGCTCCTGTCACTTCTCTGATCTAGATTTTCCTTCTTTGTAGAAGTGGTACTGCTTAATTAGTCAGATGCCTCCTCTATCCTTTTATACTGCGACAGTAAATTAATTATTATTCTTTGTGTCTTTCATTAATTCAAATAAATGCTTCTTTTAAAAAAACTTTTTAGTATCTTTTTTTTTTTTGTAATAACTCCACACATGGAATTTATCCCTTTTATGTGTGCAGTGGAGAAGAGACAGGGTTTGGGAGGGGTAAACTCTTATTCAGCTTGGTTGTTGCTGTGACATTTCATGTACTTTTCCCTAAACTGTAGAATTGTACATGAAAAAGGCATAGCCTGCTCTGCCTTGTTGCTATAGCCCCTGTTCAACTCTGGAGTGGATTAAGTAGTCGTGTACTGTATTATTGACTGCATTTGTTTATGTATTTCAGATCTTCACTGAAATCAGTTTTGTCTTTCTCAATGAGCTTTTTCTAGGTGTTTTTTGGTTTGTAGATAATAAGACCCCATCAGACAGTAGTAATCATGTGGAGGACAGACCACTGACTTACCCCGTATAGCATTTTCAATTTCATTGCTATCAATTTTAGTTGTGTTCACTCTCTCTGCAAACTGAGCAGAGCACTACCCATCAGAGTGTCCAGATCTTGTTTCTGGAAGGCTAATCCATCACAGTGTAAGCCGGGAGCCACAGATCCGTGTGGGCATTTCGATACCTGTCTGCTAGTAATGTGTTTCCAAGAGGTCAGGTTTTGTTGCGTTTTGTTTGGTTAGCTAGCTCTTTTCCTGAAGCTCCCCCTTTTTTTTTTTTTTTAACTTGGGAGGCTTTCTAAGTCAGTTGGTCATACGTAAAGGTATGCTACCGTATTCCCCCTCACTGCCAGATCTCCAAATGCCAGACAGAAAACTATTGAACCCTGTGGGAATTTTGACACTTAGAAGAATACAGGGGTTGAGCCCAGTGTCCTTTCTGTGCTGTGGAAAGCTCATTTAAGAATTTTTTTGTCTCCTCTTTATGCCTCTCATTGCTTAGTTTGTGACAAGATCTTCTTATTCTTAGTTCTGTGTTACTTTAATGGCCTCTTAGTGGGGACTTTGTGAAACTTTCATTGAAAATGTAGATAAATTATATTCTCTTGTGCTTATTTATCTGCCATACAGATAATACTGTTAAGAGTAAAATATTGTGGTATTAAGCCTGAAGAATATGTATGAATTGCAGCTATAAAATAGAAGCAGATTATGATGTACACATTTATATTGGCTTACTCTCTAAAAAATGTCACACAGGTTGTTTGTAACGCTTTACCACAGAGATACTGTGTACTCACCGATTGTAAGCATCCCAGGAACAGGGAACAGGAAACCAAAGAGAGAATTTTATCTTTAGACTCTACTTAAACTTCATCATGAATATAAAAGTGTCACGGTCAGTTGAACCAACATGAAGAATAGTGCTTAAAATACAGGGCTTAAAATGAAAACCAAATGAAATTCAGTCTGTCTACTTTGTCCTTATGTGGGGTGGCTAATAAAGCACGTGTATGCATGTCTTCACATAGGATAAAGTTGGGTTTCTGATTCCTCCAAAGAATAGTTTTGGTAGCAATTATGTCTATCAACAGCCATTTATTTTTCCCTGCTTGCTCGAGGGATATACTTAAAGGGGAATGGAGAGAAATAAGCTTCTGTAGTGATCTCCACTGTCAGAGCAATTCATGTTATAGCAGCAATGCCAAATCTTAGGCGGAAGTGCTTCTTTTCCACTTTTCTGTCTAATCCAGAGTACACGTAAGTGAGGTTCCAGTGCTCTCTGGGAGTCAGCGTGGCCTGAACTACCCTGATTGACTGAAGGTCTCTGCAGCAAATGTTGTCTATTAGCAGGTTTTGTTCTAGACCTGCTATCTGCTTGCCTTCTGTAGGTCTTTATCTTGTCATACCTTTTATTATTTTAATTAGCTCTA
Source organism: Anarhynchus alexandrinus (assembly GCA_008711295.1). Taxonomy (NCBI): domain Eukaryota; kingdom Metazoa; phylum Chordata; class Aves; order Charadriiformes; family Charadriidae; genus Anarhynchus; species Anarhynchus alexandrinus. The sequence goes on along the minus strand of VUYV01000175.1, from coordinate 820,061 downwards.
CCTTCTGTGAAGAATCTTCTTTCACAAATTAGCCACTCTTTACTGGTTGTCACAGGGCAGGTTGTGATAACGGAGCTCAAATGTTCTTTCATGTAAGGAGTATCTACCCTGTAGTGGACTCAAATTCAACTATTGTATTTAACAATTAAAAGAATATTACACCTGTATGGTGAGGGATGTTGCAGAAGAATTTCTTTGTGCAGGTTACCATATCTCCGCAGGCTTTGGGTTCAGTTAGTCACCTTACATGAAGGATATATTGTTTGGTTTGGCTTGGCTTGAGGAAGCTGGAAGACGATGCTGCTCTGTTTTTGAGGGAAAGAACACGTAGAGGCGAATGTGGTACACAGACTGCCAGCGCTTTGGTCCTAATGAGCACCACAACCACAAACAGTCAACAGCCAGAGTTTATGTAGAGTAACTCTTGCCAGAGAAATCCTATTGTTTCATTTGCTAATTTACAAAATTAGTGGCTGAGAGGAATGCAGTTTCAAGACAAACGTGAGATACGCAAGGAGGAGAGTGATTTATAGAGCTAGAACAGGAAATCAAGGAAGAGGAAAGCTTGAGAGGATACTGGGAGGAAGGAAGGCAAACAGCCTGACAGTGAAATCAGTTAATTTTTGAATAGTTCTCCAAATGGATGCATAAAGCTCGTCTGATACAAATACTTATTTTACTGTAGGGAACAGATTTGTAATGGGAGAGACACAGTCTAAACTGATTTAGCCCATTTAATGTGTAACTGTTGTTTTGCACAGGTGGTTTTTTTTCAAAAAAATTTTGCTGGCTAACTGTTAACTTGTGAAAGCCCAGTTACTGACCAAAAAATAGGAGCTGTTTTCCTTTTTGTTGATCACAGCCTGTTTCCTCTATCCTGCCAAAACAAGTGCGTACTTAACTTGATGGGGTGACAATTTTCACACATTACATTCTGCGTTACTCTGTTTATCCAATGTGTAGAGTGCAATGAAAGATTCAGAATGGTTACACATAGTGGTAAGCACATTTTTAATCCAAGATGACGCTCCAGTCATGGCCCGAGCATACATCCGTCTTGAAGAAATCTTAGAAGGAATTGCTACAAAACCTACAGAAGGAACAAAAATCAGCAGCTGCCTGGCCTAGCTTTGAACTTAGCAAGTCCAGACCTTACATTCTGGACGAACTTCAGCCAGGTGCATTGCTGACATACCTCGGGGTGCTCTCTGTTACAACATGAGAATATGGCTGCAAGGGCTATACTGAAAAGTGAGTCCGTATTTCTTTCATCCCAAGGCATGCCCTTCAAGAGATGCATTTGCCTTATTGGTTAGGCAATATGGATTTTTTTTTTCTAGTAGCCTGTAGTATTTAACTAGCTGAACAACTAACCCTTAAGATACCGCTGATGTTATATTTTAAAAGTCTGAGTAAAACTTTCTAATGTGCCTTTATCTTTTGAAAATGCAGATCTTCAATTTCTAAGTAGATCGTTATGCCAAAACATTGTTTCACTGCCATGCTGCTTTGTTGTTTTTTTGCTGTTTGTTTTCCTCTAGTAATAGAAACTTCAAAACCACAAGATTTGTTATATTAGCTTTTGTTACTTATTTTCCTCAGGATAATGTATTTCACTTAATGCCAGCTATAACTGTAAGTTAATAATCAATCCAGATTTGAGTTCCACATCAAAAACAAGAGATAAGTGAACTTGATGTAAATTGTCATACTTGTCTTAGGGCAAATGTCCATTTTTATATGTGAGGGAGAGGACAAAGAACAAGATCAGAAGCAGAGTATATTAAAGCAACACTTAGATTTAGTTAGAAAAACAAAATCTCATCTTTCAGAAAAGTCCAAGAACTTTAGGCTGCTGACTTGTTTTGAAAACCTAGTCCGGAGGGGTTTGGTTTTCTTTTTTAAAAAAGTCATATAATCACCCATTTTCTATATTCTAAGTAGTGAAATGTTACTGCTTTTCTGAGAATTAAATGAACTTGTACTGTATTTGCCAGGAGCTCAGAGCATGCACTCAGTCAGTTACTGCGCTTCAGCTGGGGCACGATAAATAGTCAAGCTGCAGACTTGGTTACTCAGCTTTTAAGCTAATGTTGCAGTGAATTTTTTTTGCAACTGAGGAGTAGACAGATGAAGTGTTGGATTAGTCTGTATTCATTCAAATGCCCGTTTTTGGTTTTTTTTTTTAGGTAACTGGAAGAATATATATTGAAATAGCAGCAGTCTTGCAGTGATGAAAGTCTAAGGGTATATGAGTTTCAAAGAGAGATGATATCTTTTGTTACCTTAACTGATACGCATGGGAAAGCAGGACAAGCTTTTGATGACAGTTATTTAATCGTCTGAAATATCAAAGCACATTCTGTTATCTGTACAGAATGGAGATCGTGTTTTCTAAGATTTTCATGATGATTCAGTAGTTCTTTAAATACTCCTGTTGAAGTGTGTTTAAATCAGCCGGTGGGAATGAAGAATTACAGTTTTTGCCACAAGAAGGAGGTGAGTGTTAAGAATAGGCTCACTAAGTGAGCTTGGGAGATGTCTGAAAGGTTTCTTCAGTACGTGTTTTTTTGGAGTATTACTAGAGAAACTAGTTGAAATTCAGCAGTGCTTTGTATGCTGGGGTACTGCAGTGATGTGCTCATTTCACGTTGATGAATGGACTCAATGAGAGCAACGTAACGGTGGTATCGTGTACAGGGGAAAGAAATTGCTCACTCCAGGAAGAGCTCTCCTGCCTGCCCTCGCGTGTTTGGCCTTTCTTTTAATGGCAAGCTGTATGAGTCAGCTGCCAAATGCATTTCCCCAGTGTGGCAACAGGATGTATAGTGTATTCCCATCTAGGGAATTCACTCGGGCTGTATTTCTGTGTTATTATGAGGGCTCCCTGGTGTTAGATCTATGGCAGAAAAGAGGCAGTCTCTCTCGGGCAGGAATGTTTAGCATCTGATAAAATGATGGCACGATTAGCAGCAATTTGTAATGTGCCTTTTCTTCTTTTCAGATTTAGTTACTCTTAGGTGCAGCACTGAATGTTTGAGAATTCTGAAGTATATATATAAATATATAATATTTAAGCAGTCCTGTTTGTCACTGCATACATTCATTTTCCTTTTGGTTTCTATGTTTGGATGGCATATAAATACTGGTCCCAGAAGGTCCTGTTTAAGCTAGGAAATTGAGTTGACTTATTATCACTGAGATGAGAATTACAATAGGAAGAATGTTATTAGCTCGGAGTAGCACAGTCTAACCTCTCTCAAATCCCAAAGCTCCTCATTCTTCACACCAATATTTTAAAGGAACATCAGCCACTTGGAACCGGTCTGTCTCAAGTCTCTTGTAGAGCTTCTCTTTGTTAGTGTTTATGGGTTTGTACTTATTTTCCCATCTTAAAACCTTTTTCCCTGCTGCATAGACTGTCTATACAAATAGCAAAAGTGGCAGACTATAAAAAAAAAGAAGCTGTTCAGTGCACAATACCCAGAATTAACAGGTGTGTAATGAGCCAATCTCTATGTAAGGTCCTTTTACGGTCTCTAGCTGGTGCCGCAGTGGGACTTCACTGGGGTGTTGGTCCTCTGCTGGGTCTCTGTGCATTTTTACTTTAAAAGAAATGTAGCGAGTAGGGGAAGAATCCACGAGTTTTGTCCCTGACCTTTTGTTTATAATAATCCAAGGGAGTTACTGTAACTTTTTTAATAAATAAAAGACTTGACTTTAAGTAAAAAGACTAGATTACAAAAGACTATCCAGATTAACACGTGGTTTCATCTACATGCTGTTTCACCACGTGATTGCATTGTTGTGGTACTCCTTTGTCCTTTCTCATCACTGTTATTTTATATCCCCCCACTTCCAAAAACTGTAGGATCCCTCTCCACCCTGCTTGCTTGCATATGGTAGAGGCACAATGGAGGGAGAGAGGCTGCTTGCCAGCCTGAGCCCATGAAACCAGCCTTTATGAAAAACAGAGGCTGGTGAGAACTGCTGGCCTATTCCCAGTCTGTGGTAGGTAGTGATGGTAGAAGGTGAGGTCCATCAAACAAAACCGAAAATGCTCTAGTGAACTCTTTCCTTTAATCTCACTCACACAAAAGTCTCTTTGGCCTGTTGAAGTGGATTTTTGCCAAACGGTCTTTCTCAAGACCTTTCCCTCACACTTCTGGCAGTTGGAGGGGATTTTATTTAAAGCTTTTGGCTTTGAGACTGGGCTATAAGTCACAGGATCTCTTCTAGCATCTCTGTGCACATCAGACAGCTCTGAAACAGGGAGTCTTAGGGGATGTCAGGCAAAATATCCATAAATCTCATCTAGACAAAGTTGCGTTTTCTAAATCAAACCAGGATATGTCAAACGGATTGCATCAAATAAAAGTGCTTGAGTTAGGATGCCTGAGCCAGACTTACCGTAGGCTGATGTAGTGTGATTTCCTGGGCAGAATGAGTCTTTTCCAGCCTGGTGTCAGAGTAGTTCCTCTTCTCCTTCCTCAGTTCCCTTAAATCTTGCACAAGGAGGCTTTTATTGTCTCCCTTAAAGTAGGCTCTTTCAGTTATATTGCCTCTTTTGATTCTTGGTGTGCTGGTCGGGAAGCTTACTGCAAATACCATTCATTTCTTAGTCCTCCAGCTTGGAAAAGGAGTTCCAGAAAGCCGGGAAGAATGAGACACGTAAAGGGATCATTAAAAAATGGAAAAATCAAATATTTTCTGTATCTGCTATCAGAACTAATTATGCTTAAAGACTTTTCTAATATTGTCACGGCAGGCAGAACTTACATATTCCAGTTTCTATCGTACAAGTGGTAGGAAAATAGTTGGGAGTAGTTCAGTGCTGGGTGAGAAAACCAGAAATGACTTTTTGCAGTCACCCTTGTGATCCAGTACAGCATCCTTCTGTCCATACAGTGTCTGGTTCAGTCCACTTAGTTGAGGCCCAACCAAGCTAACTGGAGATCTCTCTCGTGGGTGTCCTTGTTAAGAGGTATTTACTACATAGATTGTGAATATAGTCCACAGAAACAGAATGACACTTTCCAGCGTGTGCTTCAGATTTTAGGCATCAACCAAGTTTCCAAGTTAGGCATCTCAGGTAAATGTCTAAAAGTTGGGTGGGACAATTTTGGGCTCTCTTCTCTGTCCGTTTAAGAAATGCTCTTTTATTTTTTTTTTTGTTTGCTCATACAGGGATAGAATTACATACTTTGCTTTCTTTTCAGTAAAAAAATAAATGTAGAAATGAGAAAGCATTAGAAGGGCATCGTTCTGATGTAAACAATATTTTTAGATTGCAAAACTGTCCCAGATTCCTTTCAGTTTCCAAAAAGCAGACTTAAGAATCCACGTAAGAACAACTCCCCCATCTGCCTTCCTCCTCCCCTTCTCTTTGGTTGTTCTTTTTCCAATTGTTCCCTACTTTTTTTTTTAATAAGAGTAATGATTTTTGTGTCAGCAGCAATTATGTTATATTTCCCTTTTAAATACTATGCATGACCCTATCTTTCACGTTCACAGTTTCCATGAAACAGAATACAGGGTTGAAACCGGTTTGGTTTATAGAGTGGAGAGGGGGATTTTCCCTTGGGCAGCTTCTATGCTTTTTCTAAATTAAATTTAGTCTTATCAAATTAATTAAGGACAGTTTCTCTTAAACTTGATCTGATCCAGCTGCTTAATGGAGAGACAAGTTAGTTTTGTTAGACTAAAGGAAAGCAAACTATTCCTTTCCTCTTTCTTCCTGGCCTTCTGCCATGAAATGAACAGCGATACTGACCTACGTTGTAGAGACGGGAAAAGAGTGACACAGGACCTTTTGTACTACAGGGCTCAAAAATGAAATCTATGAGATTTTGTAGATTTTAGATGTTCAGAATGCTGAACAAGGTAGGCCAACCTGTTGAATATTGCCATATGTTGCCATTTATTTCCAGGTACAGTTGACTGTAGGGGACAGTAGCTGAGAGTTGCTCTCTGAGAGCAATGTGGTAGCCAGTTTAGAGAGAGGTGAGTGCTCACAAGTCTCAGTAAAAGAGGGACCTCCACATCGTGAAATGCATCACAGCACTTGGGACAGATAGATGTTCTCAAGCATTAAATATGGTCAGGTTTCAAGATTGCCTTGTTAAGTAGTGGTGGCCCACTTTTGTAAAATGGAAGCCCTGATTTAGGGCACTGCAATTCAATGCATAGATTTTGATGCTTCTGTTCTGTGGCAATATATTCCTTCTTACTTACAAGTAAGGGAAAAAACAGGAGTAGGACAGCTATCAGATTGTATTATGACAACAACCTTTAACCCCATGACTATTAGCCCTTGAAATTGAAAAGGAAGTTGTGTCTGATAGACTCTAGGATTTTACATGTGATTCATCCATGCCTCTGAAATATCCTCCTGCCCAGGCCTGACAAAAAGGCAGCATTGTTATCGGGTGTCTCTGAAACCTGCTTGTAGTCCCCATTAACTGGACAGAGTGCTTATCATCCTAAGCTGTAAATTATTCCCCCAACACTGTCATTAATAAGTTTTGAGCAAACAAGGTTTATGTGAGTGTGCTGTATTTCTGTTGAATCCCCCACCAAAGTATCTGCAGTGGAGAAGTCTGGCAAATTCCAGTAGTCATCCTAAAGAGAGGAAAATCTAGAAAGTTTATTGAAAGCAGGCAACAACGTAGAGGAGAGAGGAACAACAATCTCACAGGGGTAATGGCTACAGCTTCTTATTATACATCAGAGAATCAACACCAGTTCATAAAACTGATACTCAAATGTATTGTAAACCAGGCTTCGTTGGTCTGTTACCTATGGAAGGATTTTCGCAAAGTGTTAGGTAGGCACGACGATTTGCAGGTAGAGATTAAATGTAATTTAGATGTTAATATCTGAGAAGCAGGCACTATCTCCCTGCTGTCTGCAGTGCCTAACAACAGAGGAGTCCAACCATCGTGCTGCTGTTCAGGTACATCATAAAGATACAGGTGGCACTTTATTCTCAGCAAATATGCCGGCTGAACTTGAAGTAAATGCAGAGATGGAGGTGACATTTCTTAGTGGTAGTCTCAGACAGCCACCTGCGAAGCATGATATTATGAGATCGTGAAAGATCTCATTTTATCTTTATGAAAGCTATCACACAGGTGAAGAAACTGCCATGTCTTCAGGGTTGCCTGTTTGACGTTTTTTAACCACGACATTGCATTTTCGGTTTAAAATGTTCATTTCTGAAGTCATTTTGAGTTAGGAGGAGGCTCACTTTTTGGAGCTGTTCCAATTTTATTCTCCCACAGCAGAAGAAACCCCTAACTATATAGTTCATTGGTTTATGTCAATACCAGTAAAAGAACATTTATTTGAAACTTGACAGATCTCACCAGGTTGGCCAGGGCTATGTGTATTGTGGTGATAACCTGCCCAATTCAGGCATGAGTTCAGCTGGTTTCCGTCCCTTTATGAATAGGAGATGCATCCTCCAGCCTGGGCTTGTGCGCTGGTACCTGGCTCCCAAGCTACCAGGAAAGATTGTATCATGTTAATTAGCCTAATCATTACATTTACTGCCTGAAGATAGGGCTATATGAGAAAGGGCTATACAAGGAGGCAGATAAAGATGATTCTGGGTGAGAAATCCTCCTAGAAGTTGAAACTGTCCACAAAAAAAATCTTTTAAGTTTCAGTTTTCTACACTCTTGCATACACTATTAATCAAATAAAAATCCTATTTCAAAGTCTATGCTTACAGCACTGAGGTTTAGCTGAAGTGACAGACACAGGATAATGTCCTGCCATCAGGGAAAGACTGTAGAAAGGTCTGAAACACGGTTGGTGTATTTTTTAATTGAATTTTATAGTTTTCCACTAAGAGGAGTAACTGATTGCTCTTTGCATCTTATGTTCAAGGAAACAATGCAAGAAAGTTGAAATGTGTGAATTCTCTCAGTAATAAAAATTATCCACAGTCTTCTTGCATGTCCCATTCCCTGTTAGCCTTACCATTGGACTTGATGGTAAATCACCCACAAAGATTAGTCCTAGACTATCATGGTTTGATACTGTTATTTAATTCATCATTCTCCTTTTTATTCAGTATTTATTATCTGCCCTATAGTATAGAGAAGATGGAAGATTACTATGGGCTCTCTCAGCATTGCAATACACGTGGAATTTTTAAATTTTTTTTTTACAACTATTCTCAATTCTAGAAGCAGTACCTGAATTAGCTGTCTCTTTAAAATCATTGTCAATGATTTTAAAATAGGGGTGGGGTGCTTGCTGGAGAGGGGAGAAAGGAAGACACTGGCATCTGCTGCCTGTTAAGTCCATTAATTGAAAAGAAAATACTGCTGGTGCCAGAATGTACAGCCCTGCTCCTAATTAAGCCTAGGGAAGCAATGGGCTGGTTTTAATTGAGAACAGCATCTCCCTTAATGGTGCCAGCAGTTAAAAAACGCAAATAGATTCAAAGCATGAAGCACATGCAAGACAGTAGTGGCTCTTTATTTAGAGGGTCAGTCATTGTGCCATACTTGGAAACCTGCATCCCAACGCAAGACCTGGAGGAATAATTGGGTCCAAGTTACGGGCAGAGTTGTCTATACTTCTCTAGGTCTGAGAGCTGGGTGTTTACAACACAAATTAGCAGTAGTCATTAGTAGTGTGTCCTTTCAGAAACAGTTAAGGAAGAAAGTCATTCCTGGTAACTTTGGTGGCAGGAGGAAGAGCTGCCATGCCTTACTTGGCGTGTGGCAGTGTGGTTCCAATTAGCGTAGTCTTCATATTTGAAATGCTTTCTGCCCAGGTCACCCACGAGTTCAGGCGTCTGGTGTGTGTACCACATTTCAATCCTGGAACCCCTAATTATCCCTACTTATCATAAGAGTGTAAAAAAAAAATAATCTTCATTCTGAAATGATCAGCCATTAGGAGTTTTGTGCCAAAAAGGACCTAAGCCACTTCTAACCTGTTTTCTTAAGGCAATGAGGCTTATGTGATAGTATCATCTGTTTTCATGCTTGTCACTCCTGTTCTAAAAGCTTTTGAATCCACTAGGCAATCTCAGCCGAAAAGTTCAGTGAAAATAGGTGGCCAGGCAAAGCAGAGACACAAATTAATTCCCCCCTTGAGGGGAGGGTTAGGGGTAAGCTCGGCTACATTATTAGACATTAATGAATCCACACGGGACACATGCCTCTGCTTCAGGAGCAGCTCTGAGTAGAGCTCCCACTTCTGCTAGACATGGGATAATCAAGCCCCAAGCCCTGGGAAATCAGGCTTTGTAAGTCCCACAGCTTGTTTGCTTTCTTTGATAGATCAGAGTTTGCCTGGTCCACTCTGGAAAAAATCTCTTCATTTCTCCAGGGCAGGAGGCTCATCCTCTGCTCAGCCATCTGTTGCCCCCCTGCCATGGAAAAACTGCAACATTGAGGCTTATTCACCATTTCGAAGCAGCTTTTTGATCCATATTCACTGCCTTCCAACACAGACACCAGTGTCCTTTGCCTAGGCACTGAATGTATTAGATGCATCCTTCTGTGCCCCTTCTAGAGGATATGAACCTGTTTTTTTACAGAGCCTGGCTCTTTAGCTCCAGCTATAGACAAAAACAAGGCTCACAGCACCAGAGCAGCTGCTTCAGCCCATCTATCAGCTAAAATGTCCACCATCACTCCAAACTGCAGACATTTAACCAAAGCCAGGGTTTGGGACACAGAAATATCTCAGCTCCATCTGTTATCTTGCGGTCGCTGAGTTAGTTAGCATATTGAGTAACACTTTAAAATCTGAGGTGCTTCTGGAACTACAGATTAGATGAGAAGAAGTACCTCGAGTGATGGGTGGCACTGGCTCTATGTGAAGGGAAAACACTGGCTTCCCAGTCCTCGCAGCCCAGGGTGCTAACTGCTTACACCTGAATGCCTAGAACCAGCCTCTGCTCATTAAACAATTCTCAGCCAACACCAAAGTACCTTTCAACAGGAGAGTTTTTAAATGGGACTTCACTTACATCGTAGTAATTTCAAAAATGCAGTTTGGAAGGGGGCTGAATTGTGTATACCCCATCTGGAAGGTAGGAAGAAGTCAACAGTAAATTTGCTATCAGTCTGGGATTTTTGTCTAATATTTCTACAGCTTAAAGACTGGTTTTGTTTTGGCTTTAGTCCAGGTCATTTAGTAGCCTGGCTCATCTGACTTGGAGTATAATGACCTGGCTATGGTTTTATGGCTGCTGTGAGCCTAATTGTGGATTTAGACATGGCTTATATTTTCATGGCAGTGGTCAGTAAGTCCGAGCTGCATGTTGTAAGCCTATTGCCTGCTGGGTTTTTCTCTTGATTGCATTGCTCAAATTGTTTCTTAAACTTTTTTTCCTGTAGAAATCCAGCCTATGATTTATTTTGGGGTGTGTTTTCTCACTTTGGCATCCTCAGTATGGTGAGCTTCTACTTTCAAGTTGTTCACATGCAGATGGCAGCAAAATATTCAGTGAACAGTAAATTGGTCAAGAAATATGATTAAGGGTGAGGGGAATAAATATTATTTACAAACTCTGGTTACATTTGGCAAAAAGTTTCAGCCAAAAAAATAAAAGAAGGTTATTTGGTTTTTTTCCTATGTACGTGGGGCAGAGGTCTAAAATCCAGAAAATGGAATTGGTTTGGTATGAGCAAAAATTAAACTTCTGCATGGATTTGGTCACTGACTTCCAAGAAAATTCTTTTGTGTAGCTCGAAGTTTAAGTTTTCTTTCAGTTCAGCCGATGTTCTGCCAACTGAGGACATTCTCCAAAGCTGAGACTTAGGATGCCTTAAGGTTTTTCTCTTTCTCAAGGCCCTGGCTGCAATCCTCGCTAACCCTTTGACTTCTCCAGCTATGTCTCTTGAGATTTTGTGGTTTATGTGGTTGTGCTGTTGCAATTTGTGCTTGGGCAGTGACCTCTGAGCACAGTTCCAGCGCTTAAAGTAACATCTTTGACCTTCCAGGCAGAGTAACAGATTGAACTTTATAAACTAACCCCTGTTCATGACTCAGTAATTCTTAACTCTTCTGGGACCACATCCTGGGAGTCTGGGGACTGCTGACTTGTGGCACTCTTTCTAAAGACAGTAAGGAGGCAGGCTCTTTGGTGCAAAATAAGCCTTGTTTGCATGTGCCAGAGGGTATAGCTCCCAAATCTGACCTCTCACAGAGCCTCTCAAGATGCGCACCGGCCCTGCTTCATGCCAGCCGAGGTATGTGGGAGGCAGGTGCCTGTCCACAGCTGGATGGGGACTGAGGAGGAGTGCAGGGCCGAGAGTAAGAGACTTTCTGGAAGACAAGCTGCTACCAGCAGTCCTTGATGTGTCTGCCTCTGAAAGAGGGAAGCTCCAAACTCCCACTGAAGTGGGGTTTGCAGGAGCCAGGAGTGCTGCCACTCACAGACACAATTTGCCTCTGTGCAAAAGAAAAATGAAAACAGCATTCTTTGTATTTTTCCTTCACCAAATGGAAGCTATGTGGCATGTGACACTTGATGGGCTGCTGACCCCTAGCTAGTGGTTGGACACTGAACCTGAGGTCAAGAGGTCTAGGGGGTTTCACAAGTTTTGCCCTTGGCCTGCTTTTGAGCCCTTAGGCAGCCTGCTTTACCCTGTGGCTCTGTTTTCAGTTCATCCTTTGTCTCAGACATTTAAATTATAAGCTCTCAAAGACACAGCCTCTCTCACTGTGGAACTATGTGGTACCTGCCTGTACCAAGCACTGTTTGTGGTCTGGCTGCTGCTGTCATACAGAGTGACAGTCTGGAAGTGATGAATAGCATTTGTTCCCCATGACTTTAGTGAAATTTGGCCCCATACCATGTGCCCGAGACCCCCTAGCACTATTCCTTGCTGCATACTATTACTCCATTTCCAAACTTTCCTGTGCTCTGTGATTCTGAGTGAAAGAATAAGCTGGTGGTCTGAAGGCTCATTCTTGAATAAAACTGCCCAAATCATTGTTTTCACTGATGCGGACAACAGGACTATTCTTACTAAAGTGGTTGGGAGCTTCTAAAGAAATTGGTCTGTCATCAAAAATAAAATGAGAAAAAAAACCAAAACAGGTTTCCATTAAAAGTGGGTGTAATTGGTTAAGTAGTTAAGCAAATCAAAGTTCTATTTATACCTCCAGTAATACTGACTTTTCATTTTCACTAATGACACACATTTCCCTAAACACACACATTTAGACAGTCTTCAAAGGAAGAAACCAAGTGTGGCCAGCAGTTGGTAGAGAAACTTTTCCATAGTACTGTTTCTTTATATGTAAAAGAAAACTGAAAGTGGATAAACTAGTGGGCAGCACCGGGGTGTCTGTATTAGTTGCTTTCCAACTTAACTGTCAGTCTGGTTTCTAATTGATGCTTTCTCCCTCCTGTTTCTGTCCTGCCAACTTTTCTTTGTCTTTTGGGGGGCCCTTAACTTTGCTACAGAGTGCCAAGGAGGTAGCACAGTGCTTTGGGGAGCTTTTAGCTTCTGCTGAAGTAGAGTTTCTATGATGCTGTTTAAAAACATGGCCTGCATTTGTTTGAGGCTGTGATTGGTGGTCTGGAAAACAAACATGGGTAGCAGCTCCTCTGTGTTTGATAAGTTAGATTGGACAACATCATCCCTTTCAATTGCTTTCTATTTATTTCTGGCTGACCTCAAGCAGTGCTCTCTTTTAAGACAGGCCATGATGCCGAATTGAAAATCTGCTGCCTTATAATCACTGGGTGTATTGAAACGAGAGCAAGGCAGCACCTTTGTCATCTGTTCTCATTTTTCTTCTTGCCCAGGGCAGAACCACACCTCTCTGCTCCTCAGCCTCTTCCCCCTCCCTTCCCAGCGAGTACACCTGAGCCATTTGTTCAGAGACTCCCTGTCTGAAATTACTGTTAGCCCATTAGCACAAATGCCAAATCTCCCAGCCCTCCAGTGTGTTTTTTAATGGAGCCCTCTGAAAGTGAATGCTTTATTTTGGGGGCTCCGCTAGACAATAGGCTCTCTGGATTCTCCTCCGGGGGACAAGCTTGTCAATCAAATTGTCACAGACAATAATTACCCCCTGCTTTATTCGCTCTGTCTGTCTTCAGAACAGTCAATTAGAGCTATTGATACAGACAAGCTATTCTCACCAAGTTAGTTTTCAACCTAATTAAAAGGAACCTGTCAGTGCCTTTCCCGTAACCCTCGGGCTTCTAATGGCTTCTCTTTGTGTACAGTGCAGGAACTGAAACTCAGCCTCAGTCTTGGAGACAGAGGGCTTAGTTAAAGTGTAGTCTTTCATCTCGGCATTTTCCTCGGTTATGGTGAGAGGGCGGGATGGAGGGAGGGAGAAGAGGATTTTCTAGAAAAGACAGAGTCCTGTCTGCCTGGTTTTGTCCGGTGTTTTTAAAATTCATCATGTGGAAAGGGGGGAAATCCTCTGAACTTCAGACTCCTTGAAAGCACTCTGATGGCAAATAAGTGTTAATTCTCTCTGAGCATAGAGACCTTTGAACAGGCAAGTAAGGGCCCTCTTCAAGGATGAAAAACAGTGTTTTTTCCTGCCAAAGTGTTTTGTTCTGCTTTTCTTTTTAAAATGACTAGAACACACAAAAAGATATGCCAAAAATCTCATCATCTTGAGGATACTGCTGATCTAAAGTGTATTCAGGAAAGTAAATACTTTGACCAGGCTTTCATTGTGATATAAGAAAGAAACTGCCACGCTCCACAATTTAAGCTCATTTCAACAAATTCAGACATAAAATAAATTCATTGTCCAAACTTCATGGGGGGAATTCTGCCATGAGTTTACACCTTCTGATATCCAGTGTATGGGATGTAGTTTCTGAAGAGACAGTGGGCAAGCTCTGCAGGCCTCTGCTCCTACAGAACCAAGTCATGTGTGTTGTATAAATCTGCTGCTATAACTCGATTATTCCTTTTCTGAATTAACAGTATATCTTTTTATTTTCTTTTGTCTTCCATGTTTTCACTGCTGTTGGACCTTTTCATCTTCTCTTCCTTCATAAACTGAAACATACAGGTAAGTTTAAAATCTTGTTTTACAAATATTCATTACCAATATTTCTTCTTTGCTTTTCCCCCAATTATCTGCTATATTGCAAGTGACTTTTGAGGAGTGTGTTGCACAGAGAGAGAAATAATAGTGAGAAAGATACAGTATGATCCCTAGTGCTCTATAAATACATGTTCCCAAACAATGAGCCATTTCACAAAAAGAAAAGAAAATCCAAAACTAAGTTTGCTGTTTAACCCAGTATAAAGTGAGGTAACACAATTCTCTTGCCAGTGAAATTGCTAACCCTTCACTTTGTGCCAATGTAATGAAAAGCACTGGAAATCAGAACTCCATCTGAAGAAACTCTTTACTTTCCTTCAGGACCTCTGCAGGAAGTCACAAGATTATTTCCAAGTGTAATTCAAAATGGGAGTGGGATTTTAAATGTAAGAAAACCTATCAGTATAGCTTTGAGCTCAAAACTCTTTGCACGCTTCCACAGAGTGTTTGCTGACAAGCTTGCTGTAATATGTAAGTCTATTGTAATTTAAAAACAGTCCCAAATCCTTTCCCCCACCCTGCCTCTAATTACCCAGTACATGAAAGGGAATAAGAAATATTTAATTTCTGAAGTCTTGGAAAACTATTCACTTCTCCCACCTTTGAAGATGTGTGGAGAACCAAAAGGGTCTGTGAGTTCTAAAACTGGAGCTTTCAGAGCGGTGTGTGAAGCCTGAACTATTGTACCTGAGTTCAGTAGCACAGGAGTGTCCCGAGCTTCTCCCATCCTCTGTGTGACCTGAGCTACACGCTTTCTCAAAGAGCTTTGTAATTGCTCTGAAGCTCCCTAGTGATCACTGCGTCCTTTGGAAGGTGTTGCAGGTATCTCCCCCATTACTGCTCTTACCAGCACTGTAATTTATTTTCGTACCAATTTGTAGGCAACTGCTGAAAATTCAGTTTTATTCTCAACCTTATGTTTTCTGCATCTTTCCTCCCCTCGATATCTGTGACTCTGCTGATGGTACAAAGGCAGAGTTGCTGTCTTTGTGCTGCTGCTCAGTCACAAGTCATAGTTTTGTCTAAGTTGGATTAAATTTTGTTTTAAATGTGTTTACTTCCAAACATTTGATTAATATAGTACTGCAAAATGATACAGCAGTCAAGATTCTTAGAAATGCCCATTGTTTGAAAAGCTGTTTTGCTGCATAAGTGAACTACTAAGCAAAGGGTAATTACAAGTATAAAAGCACTCATGTAAACTGCGTGTTTCAAAAACTGTGTGCGTATTACAGTTTTAAAATTTGACATGTAAGAAAATACCATTGATATTGCATGTACCACGTATGGAGCATACAGATATCTGAGCTGTAGATCTGAACGGTGTCTATAAAAGTAGAGTTTGAAGCGACCTAGCTATGTAAGCTCATGTGCACACATGCATATGTAATCTTGATACACTTGCACAACTATATATTGACTTAAGTTGTATTCATGTGGGATGTTACCCTTCTTGAAAGAAAAAGAATAAGAACAGCTGTACTCAAGCAGGAGATAAATCCATCTAGTCTGATAGCCCGGAGAAGAGTAAAACGGGGCAAGCATATGTGATACTTCTCCCTAATAGTTCTCCAGCTTCCGATTATTTTCAGTTTAGTGACTTCCTGAGTATTGCAGAAGTAGGACGTTCAGACTAAAAATTAAACTTACTGCACAAATGTGAAACAGAATATGGAGTTTCCCACCTAAGGATTTAAACATTACTTACAGCAACATACTACTTTGTTCCCCAAGTCCCCCGTTCCTTGAGGCTCCCAGCGCTGCACCCCCTGTCTCCCACCCATGTGAGCTTTCTCTCAGAGGGCAAATAAATAATGTGCACCAGTTTACAGGTTCCTTTGATGCAGCACTCTTAAAATTATTTCAGTGTAAGTGATAGTTAGCAAATGAAATTGTAGTCGGTGCTGGAAAATTCAAAGCAGTTCTTCTGTATCTGGGGAAGAGAGAGGCTTTTCTCTTGCTTACGTCAAAGGCACTACATAGGGCTGCGTCAGAGGTCATTGCATTCCTTCTTGGTGGTTTTTACACGTTATCTTCCAGTCTTGCCATTAATGAATACTCCTTCCAGGGTTGTTCAGTTACATGGAACAGTTGGAATCTGTGTCTATGCCAAGACATAGGTGGGTGGCTTATGGAGCATTAGAAGTAAATCTCCTAGGAGTATCTACCTGCTGTCCTTCCCAGTGCACACGGGATGTTGTAAACCCTAGTTTAATCCTCCAGTGCCAGTGATACTCTCAAGACCATAGTCGGGTGTTACTTTCCTTGCAGAAAGGCAATATTAGGTCATCATTGTGAAATGATGTATTTCAGAAATAATTTGTTGTCCCGTAGGAGAGAATGTTCGCTTTGGTTACAAAATGTTATATTTTGAAATGTAGCTGAAGGCAGGTGACATACATGTTAAAGGAGTGGAGCTGGACATGCTTGTGGTATTACAGCAAAAGTGGGAAATTAAATCACTAGATTTGCACTCTCCTGAAGGAGGCTTCTCACATGCACTTTGCCTGTTGTGTATCAATTCACAATGGCAATTTGCAGGCTTATGTGGTTGATTTTTTTTTTGTTATTTTTTTTTCAAATTCTTCTTGAAAATGAAAGACCAGGTTTTCCAATACAGTAGTTGAGGGGTGTATTCTAGAAAAGACAATGCTCAGTAGAAGCTTCTTCAGAGTAAACAGTAAAGGTAAGGGTGATTTAAGTGCCGGAAAAATCAAGTAGCAGTATTACTAACAGTACCATTATTCTTATTACAAAATATGTGTGTATTTATAGGCACAGAAATTGGGGAAGGTAACACATTTGTAAAGAACAGAGCTCTGGTTTGCTTTTGGTTGATGTCAGAATGAGAACTCATTGCTGGGGGTTGAATGAGATGGGAACTGTCAATTGGCCAGCTGTAACACATGGAAGATTTCCAGAAATGTTGTCTGCCATTTTTGGCAAACTGTGCCCTTGGGGTGTTAGCTGTGATTGGGAGCTTTACATACATAGAAGTCCTGTTCAGAAGGACTTATAACAAACTTCCATAACCAGGTTCTGTTTTGCCTCACTAGAAATCCACTGGGTCTCAGATAGTTTAGTGACCTTGAAATTTTCCCTGTCCTCTTTTTCTTTAGTTCACTTCAGTCTCTGGTGTTCTAACACACTTTAAATTGAAACATCTCAAACTGAAGCAAACTTTTCCCAACTTAGCAATTACTAAGGAACTGTAGATCTGAGTTAAACAGAAATCTCAAGGTGGATGAAATCAAGTCAAATTACAGCAGGATGAAGACAGTGTGCATGAATCCTGCAGATTTGAATGAAATTTAGTGTAAAAGAGAGAAAATCTATCAAAGGTGCTTTCTATTTCATATATTTATTTAACTCTTCATTTCTTTTGTTATAAGCAATTACAGCTTTCCCAATCTAGCATCTAACATCATTGAGTCTTTGTAACACCATTGAGTCACTGTAGGCATTGCCTACAGTGATAGAGTAGCACAATGTCAGCCGTCTTGGTTTAAAGTCATATCAAAGGTACTAACACCTCATTGAAGTGAAATATTAGCCTTGCTGGTTTAGACACTAAACTTTAATATACGTATGTAATTGTGTGTATGAGGGCTCACATAAATGTTAAATACTCTTGCAGAGCTACTTCACAGCCTTTCATAGGAAAATTCAACTGGAATTTGTAGTTTACTAAACCTGAATAAGTCTGAAAGCTCAGCTGAGCATTTCATATGTTCTCAAGTGAATTAATCGTAGTTGGCTTAAGTTTCTGGAATTGATATGAGGAGTGAAGACAAAGCATATATCAATTACGGAATTCCCTGGACTTTCTTCTGTTTTATTTACTTCAAAGTGGCATATGAATTGCTGCCTGCATTGCAGCTATGAAATGGTTGTATCAGTAGCAAGTCTGCTTGTTAAAAGTTGCTTAGTAGTTCTGATATTTTCCTTTTTGCTGTTGCTGGTAGCATTCTGAAAATGTAATGTCTCGGGCTAAGGTATCCCCACTCAAAGCTGGCTTGTGTGGGAGGGAGGACTGCCATGGTTCATCAGTTTGGGTGGAAGTCTGTGGTGGAAGGGAATTGACATTCTGTTTTGAAAACTGGAAAACAATGCTTGCAATTGCTTTTGATATATTGTCATGCCGTTCAGCCAAATAATACACATGCATCATGTCCAACAGAAGATATGTTGTAATAGGTATTTGAGAAATGCAAGCTTGTAATTAAATATTGTACCATAACACACACTCAAGTGGGAATGCAGTTAACGTCATTCCTTAGCATAAATATTTTTCTTCTTTGGAACATTAATTATATAACAGTAACGCTTTCTTAATATGTTTTGTTTTATAGCCTTGCATTCAAAATACAAGCATTACTGAAAAAAATTACTTCTATAAATTGAACTGACTTATATTTTACATGAAATTGTCCGAAAAATTATTGGCAGAGTTACTCCTGATTTTCTTTGTTTCTAGTGGCATTGTTGCAAGCAGATCTAGAGCTATGATTTTGATCACAATGAGATAAGAACGGGTAAACTGGCTTCATGCTGTTGTATCACCTCTGTATTTTCTGTTGCCTGCTTTTATTCTGGCATTTAAGTTGGCTGCAAACTGCAGAAATAAAAGAACACTCAGGAGGAGGAAGCACAGGGGCTTGTAAAGCTTGTGACAATACAGGGTAAAGGGAAAAAGAGATGGTATGTTGGAAAGATGCCTAAAAGACAGAGCAGGCTTGCTTACTAAGCTTGTTTCCCTGAAGACCCAAGTGGCTCAGCGTGAGTCCAGATATCCTGGTGAGTGGCCTTTCCTATGCAGCCTGTAGAGCAAGATGTTTTGCTACCAAGCTTTGGTCCTTTTATCCTGATGATGGATGTTGTGATGGGAGGGGAGAGAAGCTGCAAATACCTCTTCAGTCTGGATACTCGAACATGTATCTGACAGATAACGTGGTGGACAAATGGCCTGTGTTGCGGGATGATTTTGTTTTTCCTATACTGTTACGTGATGATAAAAGTGCTTTATTAGGTTGAAGAAGAAAATCATAACACTTGAGTAAAAGTTACTGCTATGGGTCCAGCTGCCATTTCAGAGGCTGCTACTTCACCTTGGTGACTGTGTCTCTGCAAAAAGCAGCACTTAAATCCCTCTTGCTGGGAGATTGCTGGGTGTCCACTGATTGCACAAAAGGGAAAGCCTCTTGCCTTTTCAAAGCAAGGCTGCTTTGTTTCCACAAACCTCATTGTAGAAAGCTTTGAACCTAGAGAAGGTCCAAGTGGAGAAACGCTGCTGAGCTACAGGTTAGCAACGTTGGTCTTTCACTGGCCCTCTCTGCCCTCACCCTGGGTGAGGTCTCAGTGGAGTTTAGCCTGGGTGATGAACAGTTTTGCCATATCTTACCACGTTGTTTCTCAATTCTTAAAGATACTCTGCTGAATTAAAAATAGGTGGATATACAGTTTCACCTCTTTCTTTCCTTGCCATTTTTCTCTAGACTCCAAAATTAGTTCTTTTTATTAATTTTTGGAGAGACTTGAGCTGGCCTTGGATCTGGAGGGACAGAAGATTTTAAGAGAAAAGAAAACGAGAACTCTTCAGACTTGCATCAATGAATGGGCCACAGACATTGGTGTGCATTTGTGTGTCCCACAGAAATGTGCAATGTAATTTTTTCTTCATCCTGTGGGTTTTGTGGTCCTGAAGATAATTACTGAGATTGGGAAGTGCCTGGCAGTACACTGGCTAAAACAAGGCATTCACATCTGGCATTGCTTAAACCTCCTACATCCCTCTAGAATGCATTTTTGCAAGTTGCTATTTCCCAGGCAAAACCATGGCAATCATTCTGATTTTAAAAAAAAATAAATTCATGAACCAGATTCAGAAAAGTATTTACGACTTTCCCTTCTGAATATCAATGGCTGGCAGCATCGTATTGAGAACAGACTAAACCAATTCAGCTAGGTTCCCAAGTGAAATTATTACATGAAAATGTACAGTTTATTAATACCAACACACATCCTCCTGCAATATCAGCAGATGGTCCAGTCAGACAAGCAAAGAAGTGATCTGTCTCTTTCCAAAGAATAAAGAAAGGGAAGGGAACGACAAACCAAAATCTAGAGTTTCTTACTAGATGCTTTGGGAGTTCAAATGTCCAGAGAGAACAAATGAGCACTGTAAGCCATCACAGTAAAACAGTGGACTCAGCATCTTATCCTTTTTCACCAGGATAACTCCCTTGATATCAGCTGAGATAATCTGTGCTAACTCGTAGAAAATCATACCCATTACTTATAATTCTCAAAGGCTTAAATTATTCTGATACTGTGTCTCTAGCCCTTGTACTCTTCCCCTGGAGAGTGTGTTTCTGAGCAGATGCCAAATGAGTCAGAAGATGAAAGACCATTCTGCCCCTGGTATATTGTAAGGGTGGAGGGCTGTCAAAAGATTTGAGAATCGCCATGTCAAACACTGACCCACTCTCAAAATTTGTGCACAGATCTGATTTTACCAACAAACTCCTTTTTAGTAATTTTATTTCCCAGTTCCCTGTAAAACCTCCTTTTCTTTACTTATTACAGCCATCATTATCAGCAAAATAGTACCAGCTGCACTGCTGCAGTTTTCCCGGGTTCTTATAGCAAGAAGTTGACAGGGATGTGACCTGGTTTGTCTTGCTCCAGCCCCAGATGTATTTTTCTCTCATTTTCCTGCTACTACTGTATAGTCCTTTACCAGTATTTTCCTGCCTTGGGGTGTTGTTTCATCTTTCTAACCTAATAAGTAACTTAGTGTAGAAAAGAACTTGATTAGCAAATATAAACTGGCAAATATTTATGTTTTTAAGGATGGTGAAACAGATCTCACTAGGGTTCTTGGAAGCAAATGTGGCTGGCGGTGCAGTTCAGTGTTACTCAGTTTAGTTCGCATTTGCAATATTTGGATCTCTAGATAAAGAAATTGTTGGGCTTTCCCCTTTTCAGTTCCATTTCTTTCTGAAGAGTAGCTTGACTAGGAAAGGTGGAATTTGGCAGCACTGACACTAGGTCCTGTTTTGCAGGGAGTTTTTTGCATAGCAATTTGACCGGTTTGAATGTGGGCGCAGAAGCCTTTGCCTGAACCTATTAGACCTGTAGTTTTCTTGTGGTCTTTCACTGAACCTTTGACCTTCCTGATAAGGTCAAATAGTTTCTTGTGTAGGGCCGGTTCAGTTCTTCAAGGGAACTCCTGACTTAAGCCTATTAGAGAGATGATCTAACCAAGTATAAACCTCATCTGTCTCTCTCAGCAGTCAGTAGCTGGAGGGTAATAGCAAAGGCAGCTCATAGAATATTTGGTTGGGCTTTTGTTGCAAAGACTAAATGAAATTACCTTCATGAAGTATCTGCAACAGAATTGTATTTAATTCAAGTCACTTTTAGGAAGATTGTGACATGCCTGTTAACAGCAGGAGAAAATCCCCCCCTAAGGCTCTAAATCAGTATGTCCAAAAATATAAAGGAAAAAGTGTGTTACAAAATCAAATCCTGATGGCAAATAGTGCAAGACTTCCTCCATAGTGTAAGGCTGCTGCTGGGAATTAGCCGTAGCTTGTAAAGCTGAGTATGAAGCCACAGTTGAATTTCAGATTACGTTACCTGCTTTGGCATTTAAAATACTGGTCATGATGCCTCAGTACTCCAGAGTCTTTATTGCCATTAGTAGAGGACAGAAACTGATAATCAGTTCCATGTACAGTAAGGAAACTCAAGTTTCCAGACAGGTTTCAGCTAATGGGTTCAACAATCACTTAGGCAGGAATACAGCATACTTGAGAGCAAGCATTTCACTTTGGGGTTTCTTCAGCTATACCCTTAGGCTTAGCCTTGAACTGACATGGGCCACAATTCCCCTGCGCACTCCTCAGACTGCTGTCAGGCTCAGTGTTCCCTCTGCATCCTGCTCTAAAAAGCCAGTAAAGAAATGTTTTGAGTGGAGCAAATGTTGTGAGATAACACAGATTAATGTTGCTGCTCACAGTTTCCAAGTAAACTGTTTTAATCTGTTGCTAACGAAACCCTTCTCACCTGGCCCAGGGGAGCCCCTAGATGTTCTCCATCAAGACATGTAAACAGCACTGACTGGTGCCGTTCTGCAAGTGAGAAGATTAGAAACTGCTATTTATTTGTACATCAAAATACTGTTCACTTGTCACAGACTCTAACGTAGGCCTTGGTTAGTCGGATGTTGTTTGACCCCACTGGCCACTAGCCAGCCTTTCAATGCCGTGCATGATTTCAGTGTAGTGGAGTCCCACCTGCAACCCCACACCGATGTGGGCACCCACTGGTGTAGCGATGTGGGATTGCCAGCCTCTGTTTGTAGCACTTTCATTTACTCCAAGCAGTCGCCGTGGCTGTAAGATGTACTTCCATGTGCAGGAAGGGGCGTTATCCCATGGATTCCATACTTGCTGCTGGGACCAAAAATATTAACAAACTGGGGTTTGAAAGTACCACAGCGCTTGTGCTGTACCCATCTTGAGTGAGTTGACAACCTTGTTTTTAAGGATGTGTGCTCAGGCAGGGAAAAGTACACGGAACTGCTTCTGGTTCCTTGATTTATTTTTTTTTTAATCATATTGGCTTGATAGCCTTATCTCAGCAATCGTTTCTGAGATCGGCTTTTTGCCAGTTTTACAGCCTTGTCTACTGCATCAATCACACAGCTCATCTCAGGTCACAGCAGTCAGCGACTCAGCCCGCATTAAAATCAAGAACTTTCCTTGATAAGCACATTCACCTTTTCGTACGAACAGATGGCAGGACTAATCCAGTGTTCATTCATAGCGGTGAATGTGCTGTGTCACCTTAGCAGGCTTTGTGCGGCGCTGGCACCTGCCTCAGTTGACTGTCTTCTACCACCTGCAGCACCACTGGAGTTGCCATCGTTCCTGGTGGGCTGGCTCCAGCCTGCAAGGGGAATAAGCTCATAGGTGCTTATGAGAGGAAAGCAGAAAATGACAGTTAGGAACTCACTGTATCTCTATTTGCATGAGCATTGGAGGTGTGATATCAATAACGAGTGATTTTCATCAAGCAGATTCTTGAGCTTGTTTTTTCCCTATTTTCCCTGCCTCTGTGACATGTAATTAAAGCCAAACAGGGCATTAGAGACAATGGATAAGCACCATGGTACTCTGGTGGGAGGGAAAAGGGTGTATTGATCTGCTTATAAACTGCACAACAGAGTAAAGGTTCAGTGCTAGTAATATTAGTAATAGCATATAGTAGCAGCTCTCTGTGAGGAAGCAAAATATACAGCGTGAAGGGCCCCATTGTGGAGCTGTAGCTTCAGGTGGTTTTGGGGGCAGAGTCCAAAACCATTCTGATTATAGTGGACTCAGTGCACCTGCTGATCTTGGAAGCTAAACTGTCTTGGGCTTGTATAGTACAGGGATAAGAGGTGGCTTGGCAATCTCAGGTATTGTAGGCAAAAAGCGAGGAGTCCAGACTTAAGAGCTCTTGTGTATTAAACTCTAGAAATCAAATGAACTCAAGTAATTAATTCACCTCTATCACCACTGCTGAGCTGCAAGTTGTGCAAAAGAAGATATCTCAAAGTCCTTTGTCCTGTTACTTTGAGAATTTTTTTTAACAACTCACTATTTGTCAGCTGGTACTTACATTACTACCTAAGAAAGATGATTGAATGTACTCCAGAAATCCATGCTTAATAATCCTAAACTTTCTGGGTGGTATTCCTAGTGTTACACTAAGACAGCAACAGTAACAACCAGAGTCCAGAAAGAGGTGGTCCTGCCGGTTGGGTGCAGTAGGAGATTCTCTGCAGAACCAACCTCCAGTGCAAACCACTGGGAAAACAGACCAGAGGCAGTAGGAGAAATAAAGAGCTGGAGAGTCTGAAGGACTGTGCTTTGTGTGTAGCAGGTCAGTAAAGGGTTTGGGAATATGAGGTCTTGTGACTCCAGCTTTCAGGAAGGTAATAAACCATTAGAGCCTGCTGTTACAGCTCCTGACTGGCTGTTAGGACTTTAACCATACATCTTCATTTCGAGTTCAGCAGGCAGATAGCTGGCTTTTTTACAGCATTTGAAGCAGAGGAGACTGCTGGAACATGCAGTTATTTGCTTAAGGTGACAGACATGCCTGGGTCCTGGAGGACAGTAGTATTTGAAAACTGGCAACCACAGACCTGTTTGTGTTATGTAGAGGCACCTGCCTGGGGTGATGATACCAGGAAAAACTGTGTGAGACTTTGGAACGGTGCCGGTCCTCTCTGCCAACCCGTCTCTCCATGATGCTGCTGATTTGGCATCCTGTGGCTGTTCCAAACAGGAATACTAACTGGTGGTCTTGAAACTTGACTACATGAAATGGTGGAGGTAGACATGTCCTTTGGTCTTCTCTGTAACAGTTAAAAGTGTTTAGGACAGGATTGCTGAATTTTTACCCCCATCTGCTTAGGCAGAAGTTCAGCATAGTCTCTAGTTCTCTTTGGCCAGTGACAGTTTTGCAGCTGGTTTCTGAGACAGCTTTTCTCTTTAGACTACATTTTCTCTCCAAATTACAAGCGATGTGAAATATGGAATATGCTACAGGAGCACAGGGGATACCATATATGAGAGAAACTACTGAATTTCTGGTAGCCTTGCAGTCCATTTTGAGATCTCAGTTCACCTTTGGATAAGGTCTGATCTAAGGATAGGAACTAGTCTAGTTTTTCCCAGAAGTTTCTTGTATCTTTACTAGCTAAGCTATCTAACCCAAAATGGTTAGAACTCATACTCTAGTATGAGTTCTTAAATTATCAGAGTGCTGCAGCTGCCCTTTTGCTTTTGTGTTTTTATATCCCCAAATATGCTGCTCTTTGAAACTACCTAAGAATGGTTAAAAATCTAAAATCTAATAGAGCTAACTTTTTTTAAGCAGTGAAAGCCCAAGTACATTCCCCCCTCCTTCCTCTTCTAACCCATCTCTCCCTCTTTTACTATGCTTTGCCCATTGTTTAGTCCTTTCCTTTTTGATTGTCAGGTAGTAAATTCACCATGAAGAATGTCTGGGATGTGCAGAATACATCCCTCTTTGCATGGTAAGGATCTCCGTTAGGGAGGGGGAGGCAATGAGTCAGCCTGCCCTTCACCCTCTCCCAGCACCCTTCAGACAGCTGTCAGTCAGGGTAAGCAGCGTGGTGGAATGGATGGTAATTATGCACACTTAAACTATGCACCTTTCTCCTCTAGAATTTGGAGTCCTTGATGTACTTAGGGAAGTTATGTGTATTCTGCCAGGACCCCAGGCGAAATATTTACCTTTCTTTGTGTTACAAAGATGCTTATGTCTAAAGAAACACTATAGTCTCCTTTCCCCTGTTCTGTGCACCCTATTCCTGCCGTGGCGCTGGATCCTTAGGTGAACACAGGTAGGGGAGTTGGTCACTGAATGAAAGAGCAGTGATGGGTGGCAGATACAGTGTGGTCTTTTCAGACTTCTGCCGACTAGTTCTGAATAAATGCCGCCTCTTACTATCATTTTGTGAAAATGAGAAGAAAAATATAGGGAAATGGGCACGTGGTTAGGATTGTAAATGATTTGGCTACAACTCTAAGTCTTTAAAACAGTCTGTTAGAACAAGATTAAGGAGCTACCAGGGGTTTATAAAGTCTTACTTGATGCATTGGCACTTTGAAATGTTGCATGCCATCTCATAAGATGCTTTCTCAGTGGTTATAGCCATGAAGTGTGCCCATGCAAAGACTCTGAGATCATACATTTTTAATCCACATGTGCTTTCCCAAGTGTCATTTATTTGGGATACTGTGTAAAACATTTCGATTTATCTTAATTTCACCTGATTTTATTGGATTGTGAGGAGCTGTTAGTTCCTCGTTTAGACTGCCACAAAGCATTTAAACTCATTAATTGACAATTATCTAACAAGCAACAGGAATAGATCTCTTGCTGGGCCGAAGCCTGAAAAGCCCATTTGAACCTTTACAAATGTTAGCACATTTAATGAGCTAACAATGAATTTCAGTTTCTGCATGTTCAGTGGGAACTCTTCCTAATTGATGGCCAATTGCATTTTTCTCCTCAATCCAGGAGAGGTAATGAGACCGGGACAGTGTTTGGAGTAGTCCACAGAGAGCCTGTCTTTAGAAGCTGTTCCTTCTTTCTCCATCATGAGGCTGCACTGAAGAGTGCCTCCCATTTGAAAGGGTTAGCATCTGAAATACATTATTTAGAGTTCCTGTTATTTTATTTACAAGGAAATTGGGGTTTCAGACAGCAAAATATTACATTTCAGTGTCAACTTTAATCCATTCTCTGGCCTAAACCCCCTCAAAAGTGCTTGCTGCCAGGGTGGGGAACTGGAAGTATGATTATAATTAGCATTGGACAAGGCAGCACAGCAGTCTGATTCAGTGCTTGCCCAGACATCCTCATCTGGAAAGTAGGCTTGATGTCTTGACAGCAGTCCTTCCTTTGCCATAACTAAATCCCATGCCTCATTTATTTGCCTTTGGTACTTCCATGATACAGATACTCATGGTTTTATATTTTTAGTTTGTCACTATGTGTGTCTGAACATTGAGTGCTAATTACATCACACAGCTGCTGAAGATCAGCCAGCAATGTAACGGCTCAAAGATACAGAGCTCTACCTGTAGGCAAGATCGGTTGAGGTGGTTTATTTTAAAGGAGCTTTTTCTAACTTTCCAAATTCAAGTTCGGAGTCCTGGATGAAAGCTGGAGTCAATACTAAGGTTAACCTAAGAATCGCTAAGAAAGCTACACCAGAAGTGCTTTTTCAGGGGAAAAAAGCACCATACTGACAAAGTGCTCTTGCTATGGAATCAGCTGTAGTGGCAAAGCTGTTCTTTGTACTGTTTTAGTAACACTTCTCCCTGGAGTGCACACACATGAAATAAGCTTTCCAACCAAAAGCATGTGCTGCCAGTATAAACATGTAGGCACAGAGGGCCTTCTGCTGGCACGGCACTGTCCCGCAAAGACCCACCTCTTCTCACCCTTCACAGAGAGGGCTGTGCCAGCAGAAGCCTATGGTATATATGTGGCCTTATTTCAGTGGAGCTTGTTTATTCATCCACTTTTGTAAAAGACCTTGTGATGTGGAGTATAGCGTGGCACAGTGCTGTTCATGAACCCCAGCCTCTCACTCTGTCTATCTATTAATCCTTGCTAAACCTATTAAACCCTGCCTCTTAATACACTTCCCACCTGCTTCACTCCATAGTATGTGTTGTTATGGACAATGTGAGAGTGTATTCCTCAGTAGATGAAATTTTCACAAGTGTCTGAGTGAACTTAGAGACTTAGGCTCTTGAGACTTACTCTGTGTAGCTCTTAACCTCATTCAAGGTCTACAGTCTTGTCTTTATATTGACTGATCACTTGTATGGGTAGGTAATCCTCATTACATTGTTTGCAGACAAAGTGAGCCAAATCATCCCTGATACGAATCAACATCACCCCAGTTTCAGTGAAACAAGCTCATTTACACCCCAGTGAGGATTTGGTGCTTTATGACTGGGCTTACCAGGGAAAACATTTGTATGGAGCGTTTGAACCCCTAAACTCTGCTCAGAGTATCTGTCATGCTGCCACATTTTAGAAACTGCAGCCTCAGATGGCTTCCCCTCTTATAGCATATGTCATGTGATATGTGTGTACAAAATATGTGTGAATTGCAAACAGCAGCCTCATTTCTTGTATGTTCGGTGCAGCCATAACACTGCTTGTAATTTGTTATTGGGAGTTGCTTTCTTTTCAATGAGCCCAGAAATGGGGGACAGAAAACAGACCGCTGTTATTGCATGTTCTGATGGTGAACATACAGGCATTACACAGGTTCACTCTTCAACGTCACAACATAAATCTTCCCAATTCTTTTAAAGCAGTTATGGATCTTTCCACTTCCTGTCAGTCTTGTTCTGTGTTCAAGAAATGTTATAAATGGCTTTATTTTCAGAAGAATATCCTCTTGCTCATATCTGTCCTGAATACAAAGAGGTTTTAAGACTTAAGCATCAGGTCTATGAGCAAATCCAGTGCATTTCCAGCAGGATTTCTTCTGTGCATCGAACAGCATTGTCAGTCCATCTGGAGAAAGCTGTGCTATTCCATGCCAATACAGGGTCATTCTCTCTGATTTGAGTATTACATTTTTTGTTTGTGTAGAGAAATATGCTGTGCTGGGGTTTCTGCAAACGTCATGTCTTGCCAGCGTCATGGGAAGTTTTTCAAAACCGTAGTGCTGAAGAAGTAGAGAAATCCAGTCTGGGATTTACCTAGGACTTGTCAGAGTCACTGGTGCTTTGTATCGGTGTCAGGCGGGCGGTCGGGCAGAAGGAGGGAGGGAGATGAATGGCTCCATTTCTTCTTCTACTTGGAGTGACTTGTTAGCTAAAGTAAATCCTACGGTTAGGTTTTAAGCACTGTTTCTGCTCCGCTGTGCTCCCCAACTTTGGAATGGACCTTCCAATGTTTAGTTACAAAAAGCTACTACTATCTTTAATTCCACACCAGATTCAGCTCAGGGCCATTGTCGCTTACCAGGGCATGACATCAGAGGCATGACTCCATGTGATGGAGGGAAGATCGGAGGTGGTGGTCAGATGTTGGCTGAAGTTGACTCTCCAGCTTTCAGAATGAAGCGGGTCTGCCATCCACATAACAACTCAAAGGACTTTCATGCCTCAGAGAAAGGCCTTTTCCTTCATAGATTTCTAATGCTTCAAGAAATAAGGCTTTTTTTTGCGTATAGTGGAGCATTTGCCCTTGAAGGATCTGATGCCTTTGTGCTCAAGCCCTCCCAGCCTCCCTCCATTGAAACTGAAATGATCCTGATCAGAGGGGAAATCTTCAAAAACAGGACTGGGACTTTCGCTCCCTGCCCTACCCCTGATCTGCCATGGCTTTCACAAGTCACTTCACATCCTTAAGTTGCTGTTTTCCTTCCTGTCCTCTTCCTGCTTTGTCTGTTTAGGAACCTAAGACTAAAATTACCTCTTCAGCTGTAGGTGCAAGCAGTCATACACTCAGTATTTAGTAGAGAAGAGTCTGTAAAACACCTGCTTCAGATATGCACGTATCTTTGGGCTGCCAAACGCTTTCCAGTTTCCTGACAAACAAAACCCAGAACTGTGGGCATCACCAGTGGTTTAGGTCCTTGAACAAGCAGTGGTTTGCCCAGTAAAACCCTAGGTCACTGTAGAAGGGGACTGTGCCCCCTGCTAGAGAGGCCAGAACAAAGGCAAAAGCCTGGTCTCAGCCATTGAGAAACCTTTGTCCCTGCCCCCATCGGGGACCGGTGGGATGGGCATTATATATTCTGTTTGTGGCAGGGTTTGTGTCTATCTTGGTGCTGTCCTACTACAAATAAATATTAATAGGTGTAGATAAAGGTAATTCAGGTCTTTTTTCATGCTGAACTTGTATCTGCCTTTCAGAAGCGCTGAGCACAAACCAACGGCTCTCAGTAATTCCATGTGTTCAGTGCTTTTAAAAAATATCAGGCCTTCAATGTTCTCCAACTAGCACTGGCGGGGGGAAGTAAAATAAGTGAATAATTCTCAGAAAATGCACTTTTTCGTCTTTCTTACCTGATCCTCACCCTCCTGTACAGCAGGAAGTGAAGGAATAAAGGCAGAAGAATTGAATTTTAGAGATGATCAAGCGCATTGAAAATTTTAACATGGCGGTTTAGTAAGCAGCGAGAGGCTGTCCCAAGGCAGCCTGACACACTGATGGCTTGGTATGAAATGCAAGGGAGCTTTTAAATAAATAATATGTGAAAAGAGCTCTTCCAGCCCAGTTTTTATTCAGCAGGAGGATGGATGCGAAGGAGCCAGGGGGAGGGCCCATTTCCGAGCTAAGCAGTGGTGAAAATATGCTCATTCAAATGTGAAGAATTTTTAATTGGGGGAGTGGGAGGCTGAGAGCAGGCGGGACAGGAACAGAGGAGAGAGCAAGGGAGGGGGCAGAGTGAGGGAGCGATGGAATGACAATTCTTAAAGATGCATTAAGCTGCAGGGAGCCTAAAGTAGGCTTAGAGATGAGCCTAAGTAACTGGGACAAAGTCTGCTCGGAAGCCACAGATGGGCCTTGGCTTTCACTATTATCTGCTTGAACTCACAAAGGGGAGGAGAGGGAGGGAAGGGGGCGAGGGGAAGGTGCTTCCTCGCCTCCCTCTCCCTTGCATTTGCATCCAGAGAAAAGTATTGTTCCCTTCCACTTGCACGGAGACGGGCAGGAGGGACGGAGGGTGGGAGAAAGCAGCAGCTCCCGGTAGCTCAGGGGATCAGACAGCCCTGGATTCTTCTATCCTGCTTCTGCCAGGCAGGGTGTTAATGTGGCGTGAAAGCAGTTTAAAGCCCTGGGCCCCTCTCTCAGTCAGCAGGGTGTCCCATGCAGGCCAAAGTCCCCAGTGGGTGGCTGTCAGTGGCAGTTCGGTCGGTTAGGCAGAAATTTATTAGTATTATATTTTCCCCCATTTTTTTGTTAGAGCAGCGGGGAGAAAGTGACAGCTGTATTAGGGGCTGAAATGCCTCCAAAGGGGATCAGAAGACATCTGGAGAGAGGGCTTCTGACAAAAACCCCTTTCAGTATGCCTTAGCAGCAGCTTCCAAAGATATCGTGGAAAAGAAAAGAGGGGAAGGTTTACTGCTTCTGGAGGGCTCAGGCTCTTGCCTTTTTATTTCTCTGTTTATTTCTCTGCTTCTTTATTCCTTTCCAGCCTTTCACAACATAGGCATCCTTCCCGTTAGCGCCCCAGCGCCTGAGAGAAGCATAACCGCTCCGCTCCCTCCGTGAGCTTGCTCCTCTCTTGCTCTTTGTCTGATTTCCAACTAACAAAAAGTGGAGGCTTTGAGGAAAAATGTTGTCTCAGAGCCACGTCTGAAGGCAATTTCTCCCGCAAGGCAATGCTGAGTTTCTCTGCCACCGGCGCTATCAGGCTTGCCAGAAATATTTTAAGCAGTCAAAATGGCTTTGTACTTTTTAATCTCTTGGTCCCTAACCGTCCTTCCCCCTCTCACATCCCATCGTGTTCAGCTGTGGAGCTCGGGAGAGGGAGAAAAAAAAAAAAAGGAAAAAAACGGCAATCACTTTTATCATTAACCCATTCAGCTGCAAATCCCCCTCCCCAAAGAAAATTCACTCACAGATTTGCATATGCAATCAACTGTATTCTTTATTTCTATAGCGCCTTTCTTATTAACCACCTCTCTCAAAGGAACTCTTCAGGAAATAAAATTGGTTAGAGATTAAATACAAGAAGTCAAACTTCCATGTTAGAATACTGCATTTTTTTGTGAGGGAGGCAACATTAGCTGGCCTTGTTGATAACACTGCTCCTTTTCTCATCTACTGCGCCATTGAGATGGGGCGTTTAACACAGCAGTTTGGGTTCTGTGCCAAGTAGCTGTGGGCAGCCTCCATATATTAGTGGTCTTAATCCTTCATTACCTTAACAGGTTTTACTGTCTAGAATTCTGATTTTTTATTTTTTTTCAGGCTTTGAAGCACTGTAAAGACTAAAATACAACCCTGGTTGGTTTTGGTTTTTTATTAATGTTTCAGAAGGTTTTATTCACACCTGCCCAAGTTTATTCAGTTTATTTCGCCTTTCGTGCGAGCGGGCAGCTGGACAAACAGTACCTGCTGGGGGTCAGGAAGCTGCCACAGGTACTTTGGCTGCCAGGCCTGGCAGCTTTTTTGATACTTGCACCCCCCATCTTTGGCTGGAGAGCTTGTTACAGTGATTGCTGGCAGTAAAAATGTGACTTTTGTTCAAGGCCAGGTTGGACAGGGCTTTGAGCAACCTGGTCTAGTGGAAGGTGTCCCTGCCCAGGGCAAGGGGGTTGGAACTAGGTGATCTTTGCGGTCCCTTCCAACCCAAACCATTCTATGATTCCATGAAAATAATACAAAAACCTTTCAAGAATTAAGATCCTAAATAGAAGGGATAGCATTTGAAATAAAAGAGTGAAGATTAATATGATGCTTTCTTACATATACAGAAGATATAATATGTAAAGGAAGGTGTAACATCATATATAGCACCTTTCTTTCTGATTGCAAATATGCAATTGCTGAGCATCAAAAGAAATTCAGCAAAGGAGCATTTTCATGTTTATTAATCCTGTATGTGTTTGTTCTGGGTGTGTTTCTTCATCTTCTGAGATCCTGTTTTAAATCTGATTGTTAAACTCAGCATTTGAAGCTGTAAGTGAAAATTTGTAATATAGGAATTCACAGCTGGAGGCTCATGTGTCAGTTACAGTTGATCCGACGCTGTGTGCTTTACTGAGTACAAACACAAAAGACCACTTTTCCCATAAAGAGTCGGGAAAGTGGAAGAAATTACTTTTCAGATTCTATCATCTGTAAGCAGTAGTACCAAATACTGTCATTTGGTAAAAAACAAACAAACAAACAAACCAAAACCAAACAACAAACAAGCAGGTAATTTTAAGCAGTCTCATTTACTGTAAGAAAGATAAGAAATTCCAAGGTGCTTGCCAGGAGGTTACTGAAAAACATTGGTATTATTAAATAATTTCTAATTCAAACTCCAAAACAAAACTCAAATGGATGTCATTTTGTGCATAATCAATGTCCAGAGACACCTCATTCCTTCATGATAGTTTGTTTTCCATTAACTATAATGACAGGAGGAAATTTTGCACTAGCATTTGCTCACTCTTATTTGTAAATGGAGAATAAATCCACATTGTAGTAACAGCAGTGTTCCCCAAGGCAAATTGTTCACACTCCAGAAGGTGCTGGAGTTATATTGTGAATATCGCATGTCTGTTTCTGTGGACTTCAGTTATGGTTTAATAATTGAAAACTCGTAGGACCTGGAAAGTTTTCGGAAAATTTACAAATCCGAGGGAAAGCAACATTAAAGATGGATGGAAAAAGATATTGAGAGCTGTGGTACTTGGCATTTGGCCAGTTTCCTTTTAATAACACATACACTCACTTGGTTAGGTGTTTGTAATCCCTATCTAAGAGTGAACTGACACTACAGCTGGAGTCAGTGAGGGAGGTGTCACCACCTCATTTTTGCTGTTTACAGTGAAACTTAAATAGTTCACAGTTTCGAGTTACTTAATGAAAGTATCAGACTGGAGACTTTTAGATAAAAGCAGATACCCGCCTGTAGCAGACAGTGACGAAAGTTGAAATGTTGCTTATTTGAAATATTTTTAAAGGGCGTTGTTTGCATTTTAATTTAATGGGGAAAATTATGAAAAGCCTAACTGGATTGAAATAGTTCAGTGAAAATTGAATTAGGGGGGTTATATAGATAGTGCAGCTATTCCCTGGTTTATCTCAATGTGTTGATGCTTTAGATATCGCTAAAATCCCTCACTAACCCTTCTCTCAGAGGCTTCTGGTTCTTGGGTTGCCCTTTGGCTAACTAGCATCCTGCTCATACGCTGCGCGGGTTGGTTTTGTATTGCCCGGAGTTTGTGATGCTGTTTGTGATGGCTTTTGAGGTCCCTGAACATGCTTGGAAGCAGGTGTAAGGGGGACGGCACTCATCGGGGGTAGAGTGATTAGGGGAAACAGCTAATGTCTGAGAGAAGATGTTTAGACACAGCTGCTTTTGTTGGAGTACTAAAACTGGAGCTGCAACCAGCAAACTGAAAGCTTAGCAACCTGTGTGTGTCAGCAGAATCTTTGTTCAGAAGTGTAAATTCCTGGGAACAAAAATAATGAGTATTCTGTTTCCACTGTTTTCTCTCCCAGCAATTGAGTAACCTCTGCCTAAGGGTCAGAACCACAAGAATGGTGTCGCTGCCCTGGTTTTCTCTTTGCAGTCCTCAAATGCAGGCTGTTCTGGCCCAGAAATACAAACCACATACGGAGAATATGACTGCAAGGAAGAATCTTTGATTTTGAAAACAGGCGAATAAAGAGAGGAAATCCAGAGAGTCCCACAGCACACGTACAGCCTCACTCTTGGATGATTCGTTGCACATTAAAAAGACAGTGATCAAGAAGTGCTCCATTTTGTAACAAATGCGGGAATTGCATGCAACTCCCCTGCCACCTGCCACTCTCACAACTGCCGCTCTCTTTCAGAGATCAAGGAGTGAACAAATAAAGAACACAAACCACCTTCCCCTTGATGAGATGCGATCTCTAATGTTGCAGCATCAATCGTAACAGTGATAATGTTATGGCCGTAATGATCAAAAGATTTAAGAGCAAAAAGGATCATAGGAATGGTTAGTTTGTTTTGTTGGACTAACTAATATAGCTGGAAAAGTGGCCAGGCTTTCAGATAGGCAAGCCTTTCAGCAGCTCAAGGAAAGCTGGAGAGACAGTACTGAGCTGCTGTTGTCTTTGCTGTACCTGTCCCTGCATGGAAAGGAGCACAGATTTTGCAGCTGTCAATCAGGGACTTCTTAAAAAACTTCTGCGTTAAAACTCACTTGAAAGCACACACACAAGATGACATGTACTTGTATGTGTTCTCCCTAGAGGGTGATAAGCAGCCTTGTGGCTGCTTCTGCTCCAGGAAGGATATCATAAAAAAAGGAGCAGGGGACAAAATCAAGAAAAATCTTATGCATATGAACTGACTTCACACTAGTAAAACCTGAACATCACTGTTGTGGTATGTTTTCTTTGGTCCTTCTGTATAATACGTACTGTTTCTTAAAATTAGAAAACACAAGCTTCACCTTTGTCTTAATACCATCCAATAGAGATAATCATTGTGATTGTTGAAAAGGGTAGGAAGGGGAGAAGTAGGGAATTGCCATGAGAATTGCTATAAATAGACCTTTGCTATAGCAATGCTTTTAGTGGAGAGTGTTCTCGCAGACAGGCTTGTAACGAAGAGGGAGCAGATTTATTGTGCAGGACTGCCAGCCTTACTCTGAAAGATTTGTTGATACTGTGCCAGTTTAATTCTCTTGTGCTTCTGCCTAAGAATCCCTCTCTATGCTTTTTGCCTAAGATTCTCTGTATTTGTAAATTGCTCTCTCCATTGCAGTGCAAGGAATGGCACTGTTTATTTGAGAAGGATTCTGCAGTTCGGTTTAGGAGAATTGCTCACCTGTCTTACAGGGATGCTTTCTTGCTTTGAACTGTTGAAGCTGATCTGAACTAGTCTTGGCATACTCCATGCTACCATGTGCTTTGTGGAAGTGGAGATGGAGGAACCTTTTTCTGTAGTCTGAACAGGAACAAAGAAACAAAGAAAATATTCTATTTCTTAAAAAAAAAAAAAAGAAAAAAGAAAAAATTTTGATCTAATTGTTTAGTGTAGCTAAGGCTGAAACAATAACAAATCCTGCATTATTGTCTGTAATTTCAGACTATCATGTAAGAGCTTTCTTTTTGTCCTCCTTCCCCCACAATCATTCATTTTTAATTTCTATAGACATGTTCTTTCACTGAGAGGCAGGCAGGCAGGCCCTGCTTCTTGCTGCCAGAGTCAGCAGAAAGGTTCAACGAAATCAACCTTGGTTGGCTTTGGGCACTCATTCAAAAGCAGGTATCAAACAGAAGCAGCGAATTTCTTTTTATTGTATTGGTTTTGTTCTTTCCTAAATTGTATCATCTGCATCAGCCCCTGAATCTTTCTGAATTTAATGAGCATATTTTAATGTTCTTTTGTCAGAAAGAACTTAAAACTAGACATACCGGTGCTGCTGTTTCTCTTTTCTCCAGCTGAAAGAGGAGGCTGAAAGTCCACACCAGACATTACAAAGCTGGGCAGAACCCGCGCGCCAGCCTTCCTCTTACCCTCGTCCCAGAGGTCAGAGCTGGGGAGAGCTAAGAGGGCAGAATCTCACCCCTGGCTCCTTAGCTTGTCATACACCCAGCAGGTCATCCCAGAATCATCCCTGAGGAGTAACTCTCTTCCCCATCTTAACCATAAAATTACTCATTACTGTGTCCAATATGTTAGTGGCAATCAGTGAGGGCATTTGTGTTCAAAGCAGTTTCCTGTCACAGGCACGTCACAAAAGCAGTTTAGTCATGAGGCATATCAAGATGATTGCATTTAGAAATTAGGATGGATGGCAGCTGTTCAAATATTCCTTGAAAAAATGTTATTATACGGCTCAACTATAAATCTCACAAATGTCCTCATCCCCCTGTTACAGAGACAGAAATATCCTGCACTTGTTGGCTAGAACTTAACAGTTAACTGTTGCTGACTTTTCTCTTCTGGACAGAATACTGGATGTAACGGGAAGGCTTGCTGGTGGTGGTGATTCCTCCATGAATGGGCTCTTCTGGGTTGCTGGGTGTGACAGCAAGGTGCCCTTCGATGGCAGGACCAAGACCTGTGTGAAAAGTGATGCATGAGTGTGTCAAATTCACAGATGCCCTTAAGTAGGAAAAGGGATGCGTTGGGCACTACTCTTTTTACGAAAGTATTTTTAGAGGTTCAGGAATAGAAAATTTCATTTTCTTAATTTATTTTTCTTTTTTTCCTTTAGCCTGTTTCTAAATGTCAAAAATCCAAAGAGATGCAAGTGCCTCTAACGCTTACCGCATTAGGCTGATTGTCATGGGGGGAGACAGCTGTGTGCTATCTCAGTGTATAGGGGAGGAAATCAAAAGTTCACCCCAGAGCAGACACTCCTGTCAGTCATAACGCATCGCTGAGCAAGATGAACCTTCCCTCCTCCCTCCTGCTGGCAAACGCCATAGAGGGGCCCATTGTTGCAAAACCTGTTATCAGAACAGACATGCTACAGTGGCATATTTAATCCACAGGAAGCTTCAGCAACACTGTATGTATTGATCACAGCAGTTTAATCGAAGAATAGCTGATGAATGAACATATGGGTAATGCTTAAAAGGAGGCTGCTAGTTGGAGCTGGAAGCATTGTATTTTGATCAGATTTGTAGGTTTGTGCTCATTACAGTTTCTCAGGCCTACGATAAAATGTCACAAATATAATTGTAGTTGACATATCATCAAAAAGGAGAGAGGCTGCTCTTTACCCTAATGTTGACTCGCCTTGACAATCCAGTGACCCATAGCATTTGACCTGTAATCTCAACAGAGTTACAGCAGTAAGTGGGATCAAGTCCAGTCAAACCTTCACAAGGCTGCTCCAGGAATGTATGAGGGTGTCTCAAGAGGGGACAGTCTGTCTGTCCCTGAGTTACCATTGTATGAAGGTGCTGACAACAACACTGTATGGCACTCTGCAGTTAGAAGCTCCTTCAGTTCGAGCCATGTCTCAGCTCTAAGCGATTCTGTCTTTGAAAGACTCGTGCAAAGTGTTTCTACTGTTGTCTGTCAAAAATAAAGAACAAGTGTATGTAGAGATAGAAATCATGGTTGTAACAAAATTCCTACCAGCCTGTTGGTGACTGTAGTGGGAGGCTTTTTTAATAAAATCATCTGCCTGCTGGAAGGAGGGATGCGATGCCTTAGTCCACGTATGCAGGAGAGCTTCCTTTTGCAATTTGCTTTGTATCACATTTGAGGCAGACGGCACTCTTTTTTGTCAGTGGTTTCGATGCCCTGCAAGAAACGGCATTAGAGTTGCCATGTACACTGCAGCAGGTCGATTATCACAGCTATATTTCCCCTCCCTCATCTTTTTTTAGGAATACCATCTGTTTAGTCATTAGCCCCATCAGCTCTCATTAATTGAGTCATGTCTCATTTAGGCTGCTGTATTAGCTTCTCATTGTTCCCTAGATAAGGAGTCGCAGGCTTTTTTCCAGATGCCTTGCTTCCTGTTGAGCTCTGTCCAAAGTCAGGTGTCAGCTGGAGAGCAAGGACGGGATCCAAACCCAGGCTGCCTTTCAAAGCCTCATGCCAAACTGCCAGCCTGTTCCTTCAGGGCACCAAGTGCCAACTTGTCTG
This sequence comes from Anarhynchus alexandrinus, assembly GCA_008711295.1. NCBI lineage: Eukaryota > Metazoa > Chordata > Aves > Charadriiformes > Charadriidae > Anarhynchus > Anarhynchus alexandrinus. The sequence goes on along the minus strand of VUYV01000175.1, from coordinate 782,110 downwards.
CGCTGGCCCAGCTTTGGAGAGTCATGGGGAATATGGAATGGCCTTGACTAAAGAGAGGAAGCCTTCTGTCTTCTTTCCCCTTTGATTTCTCTGCTTTTCATCATCTCTGCTACAGCTAATAGGGGTTTTTCCTCCCTCCCAATGGCACAGTGGGTGCATCTAAGTATCAAAACGCTGATGCAGAACAGATATTAAGAACAAATCACCTAGAAGGAAATGATGGGTTGCATTTCAATTAGCACACTTTGGTTACACAGAATTAGTCCTGTCACAGAACTTTATCAAGAAAGCCTTCAGAAAAGCAAGGAGAAAAAAGGAGCCCTCCTGTGTAGTTGAACTTCAACACTGAAGGGCTGAGGGTTTGTTATAAAATCTTCTGTTTAACTCAGTTGTTCCAGGCTTATGGTTTTTTACCATTAGTTTTATTGAGCTTGCTGAGTTGATTTTTATTTTTTGAAGGGTAGAAGGATTAGTTACAGCACAGCCCTTTGATTTGATTTCTTATCCTTAAAAGAGCCCAATTTGAGTGGGAGAATGTGTTAGAAACTAACCAGCTTGCTGCAGAATGGATCATTGTTAAGACTACAAAATGTAGGTGTGAGTTTGCGAAAGCTGCCTGAGAGCGGGATTAGGAAGGTGTTGAAGTAATCAAGGCTCCTCAGAGTGATTTACAAAGAAATGAATTAATTAGAGCAAATTGTGAGTTCACAGTTTTCTTGAATGACCTGCCTGGCTTGTATGCTCTGAGGCCTTCAGACATTGTATGATCCCTAAACATTTTAAGCACTTTGCCAAAAGAGCAAGAACAAAATGTGGAGCTGCTGAAAGAAGCGTGTTTCTTTTCGCAGACATTTAGATGAAGACCTGTTATGTTTGTGTGGTTTTACCCAACTTGCTTAGCTGTCAAATAATTAAACATTAACAATAAATTCTTCTGCTGCTGCTGTTGTTCCCATGTACATACGCTTTCTTTTTCATTTTGCTGCAGTGAGGTGCCTACAGTTTCTTCCTAGGGCTTCTCTTAACACTTGTCAAATGGAGAACATGGATTCCTCCAAAGGTGAGGTTCCTTGCAGATATCACATTTGCCAAATGCCCTAGAAACAGTGGCCAGTGTAGTGATGACCATCTTTAGTGGGCAAGAATCGAGAAAATTCCTGAATCGAGAATGAAACCGCACATACACTCTAAATCCAGTGTTAGATGCAGGCGATGCTGAGCAACCAAATTACTTTCCATGGAAGACCTGCACTATCTGTGCCTTTCAGCTTCACCTTCCCTCCCAGAAATGCATAGTGGGCATTTGAAGCCAAAGCTAGAGAAAGATTTACTAAGACTTAAGAGGACATAACTCCTTGGCCGTCTGTTCTACACTGTGCAGCCTCTCTGCTTACCTTGGTGCCTGGCGAGTGCTTAGTGGGGCTAGGCAAGTTATTTCTTCTCCCTGCAGGGCTACTTCTGGTTTCCACGGCTGCCTCCTTTATATGACTGCTTTAATTAACCTCTTCTTAATGTGAAGCAGCCATAGACTATCACAAGCTGTTTTTGTTGCATATATTTTATTGTCTGTCCTGTCATCTTCCAGCCCCTTTTGATTCCAGGGGAGAATAAAATACTGAAGGGCAGTTTTCTTCAGCCAGAAATTGGGTATATTATCTACATATGAAAAAATGTATAATTTACTAGCTCCAGTTCCTGTGATATCTTTGTAGATTGTATTATAAATGCATAAAAAATTGAAGGTTCATCATTCACATGGTTTACAGTGTAAATAAGAAAAATCAACATAAAGTTTGTAGGCGAAAGCATAATTTATAGAGAACTGCCTCAAAATGGAAAACTTAAAAAAAAAAAAACTAAACAGAAAAAAAATATCGTTCCCAATTCTTTCTTAAATGCTGTGACCACGATATTTCATGTCTGTCTTCACTGCTTTTCTATCCTTGCAAGGACTACAAAATACCTATTCTAAACTAAGGTGTGGCAGGATGAAGCTTCAAAGGTATTGATTTCTTTATAGGGAAAGCTTTAGCTGGCTTCCTAACAAGCCATCTAGCTTCAAACTTAATTGTAAATGGATTCTGGTTCACCCAGGTGCCAAGATGTCCATAATGTCTCCATATCTACTTGTCGTTTTGCAAATCAAAAGAATGCATTAATAGTGATGAATACACTGAAGTCAAGTTGAACAGCACCTGTGATTGTGCTGTCTGGGAGAAGAAAAGAGCTCAAGGATTACCGGGGGCCTTCCATCTCTGCACTAACCCTACCTGCCTGTGGAGGCCTGACATGCTGCATGATGTGCACTGAGCTCAGGATTTGCCTGTGTAACCAGCTTGCCTTAACCCTTCCATATTTGGCCTGCTTTGTTCTTTCCCAGGCTGCTGGGCTAAAGCAGAGGGGCAAGCAGGGTTATCCCAAAAGCCAACAAGCTCATGCTCCTTAGAAGGTTTAAAATCAGCTTGTCATAGTGAGCCAAATACAGACATTTTTCTGATTATCATCTGAGGAAGAGAATGAGTGGGGATAGTTGTTTGCCCGTAAGTATCGTTTCTAGGAGCTGAGAGGCTTAGCGGATTAATCTTCCTTCTGGGATGTGGATCAGGCTGAAGTGCAGGGCAGGATGATTATTAAGACTGAAATTCTCTGTCAATTTGTTGGCAGAGATAGTTTCTCTGCATCAAGACGATGGTGGCAGAAGCGTCTCGTCTTAGAGGCAGCACAGGGAAAGGGCATATCTGAGATGAGACTAAGAATGGCAGGCTTCTTTCTGGAGGGGAGGGAGGCTGGTTTTGCAATGCTGCATTTCTTTAAGTCTTCCTGCTGTAGGAATTACTTTCTTTTTTCCTTCAGAGTTTTTCGTAAGGACTACAAGCATTGCAGAGAGCAGCACTGATCAATGGCCTGTTTCTGATGTTCTTTTGAGGGCTGGAACTGTCCTTTCTCTGTCCCTTCAAGGCTGGAGGTGCTACTTTATTTTCCCCTCAAAGACCAGAAGGTCTTTCTGTGACATATTCAGAGTCAGAGTGGCGTTTGCACTCAAGCTATGCTAAATGCCACCTTGGTGCCACGCAGTTACCCGGCAAGGAGTGCTGCTTCTGAGGCTTCCTTCTTTCTCAGCCTTTGCTAGTCCTTGCATCCAGCTCCTCCTTCCCCTGGAGGAATAACCATTCAGTCTGGAGGATTCATTGTAGGTTCCTAATATCACAGATGTAAAGAACACATTACGTTATATTTATTTTTGTGATATTCATTTTGCACTGTGAGAGGTTCTAGGTCAGGAAGATGCTGAGATGCGTGCTTATATGAGCTGCATTGCACTGACGTTGGCTTTAGTCCTGCTTCGCATTCACATTGCTGCGCTGCACAGAGCCCAGGCAGTAGAACAAGACTGTTACTGTGTTGGAGGCTGGTGTGCAAGGACACAAGGAGCCAATAGTGTTCATTATGATATTTTTGTAGTCATTTTTTAATTTGAGGGATGTTAAAAATAGAAGACAGGTAAAACTGGAACCTCTTTGTTCTGTAATATTTAAACAGTGCCCTTTTGATTTTGTTTATTTTGTATTAAAGTGTATATTAATCTAGTTTTGAATTAAGTGGTATGTTAGCTTCTCCCTTAGGAGCTTGTCTCTTAAATACTCTTAAGAAACGTGAATTTACGCTGGACTGTACAGTAGAAAGAACGTCAGGTTTGGGCTTTGATTGTCACAGGAGCTTGCAGACAGGTGTCTTCGCGTCCTGAGGCAGAAAATATCTTTGTGAGTGTAAGTCTTTGTCATCATATTTGGTTTAAATGCAGCCAGCCCCAGGAACTGGCTTCTGGGAAGGTTGTCTCCAAATGTGGCCTGTCTTAGCATGCTTGTCTTCTCTTTAGGGGTGTGTTTTGTACTCGGGCTTCTCCTTCAGGCTTGTCTGAGTTTAGATAGTGAAGCACGTGTTCAAATGATTCCTGATGCTCCAGAGACATTTCTATCCTGCTTGCATATTTTATTTTAATTTTGGTGCAGGTTTTATTTTTAAAAGATTGGGAAAAAAAAAAGATAACAACAGTTCTCTTGGCCATTTCCCTTCATCTGCAGTTCAGTTTTTTCCATTGGGCATTGTGGGAAAGAGATGTGCGTGCCTGACCTTGGATCAGTCCTTCCTACAAAGCTTTCGAGTCAGGAGACTTAATCCTCCTTTTCATGCCTCACCTCTGCACAATCAAGGCCAACCTTTGAGGAGAGAGCATAATTATTTAGTGTGGCAGGCTGGGCAGATGGCAGGGTAAAAATGCATGTGAGGTATTTTGGTTACTTCTGGGGAACAACCCCCATCATCTAAAAGATGGTTGGCATAATTTGAGCTGTGCTTCAGTTCTTTGAAGGGGCAGTAGCTGGGGTATGTATTTGTGCCTCAAGGCTTTCCACAGTGTCAGTTGCCTTATAAAAGGCGCTTTTTGAAAACTCTCTGGCGCCAGTGCTTAGAAATGGCCAGATGGCACTGAAAGGGTCAAGTAAGGCCCTTGCCTGCAGCTCCAGGGCATCCCACTCAGGCTGTGTTTTGTATTTCTATTTGAACTGACAGGTTTTTAATCCTAGTCTACTTCTATTTTAATGTCTTATTAAGACTGGAGACACGTGCAGAATCACCTAAACAAGAAGTCCTAGAAACCCATTCCTTTGACATACCAGGAGCCCCAGCTTTCAACGTGCCTTCTTCCCCATCGCCCCTCTGCCACCTCTTCCCCCGACCCGTACGCTCCCGGCACAGGGAGACTCAGGAGAATTCACACACTGCTTGAGGACCAACGGGTTCCTGTCACACCGGCTGCAAGCGGATTAGTAAATACGTTTTAATAGGGAGTGCTGGGAATGTGAGTAAGTTCACAAACAACTGCTTGGTCAGGTGTATTAACTGTTTTCATGCAAAAAAAAAAAGCCGACTACAAGCAGGGGAAGATGATGCAGATGAAGGTGTAAGATTCATGCCTGCTCTTGCCCTCGTAGAGAATGCTCTGCCCTGCTATAAATTTGGATGAAGCCTTCCTGAGGCAGAGAGTTGTTGAAACATATATCAGTATGCTGTAACCTGGCAAACCCCGGAGGGCAAAACATTCTACCTGAAGCAGAGAATGATTAAAATATTAGGCTGACACATATGTGATATCTGAAAAGTTTTCTGCCACAGCCATTAAGCCCCTTAACATTGTGCTTTGGAATGTGGCCACGAGTCATAAAAATGTCTGAACAGGCAAGAGGGTTGGTAGTGTCATAAATAATAACAGCACTGCTCTCGGAACATGCGTGAGCACAGAGCGAAAAGGAGAAATAAGGAGCAGAACAGGATGACATGGGGAGATTTATTAACCTTAGCAGATGTAAGATTTAAGATTGGAAATTTCCTGACAAAAAACAAACAAAATACTGTAAGGTCTCCTAAAATAAAAAAGGAAAGGGTCTGATTAGTGCTTGGTGTGTCACTGGCTGACATTTATTTTTAGTTGAAGCTATAGTAAAACATGCAAAAAGAATTGAGCTGTGTTAGTGTAGTTTAGTTTGACACACCATCCTGTCGCTCTCCTTAATCTACAGTGCACGCTAGGCAAACAAAATTCAGATTCCAGAAACTGTGGCTTCAGTGGAAGTTAATATTTTTTCCTGTGTGGTGAAGAAGATGCAATGAAGCACTGCCATTTTCAGCAGAAGCTGCCAGCGGTAGCATTAGAGGATATTCGATGAGTCAAAAGTCTTGTCCCAGACTATGTGCTTTTGCACAGAAGTTACTCTGTGAGCAACAGAACCGATGAACTCTGGTTTCTTAGAGAATTGTGTCCTGTGGATTGATTTTTTTTTTTTGTGTAGCAAGATTTGGAAAGCTCTGCCTGAAACTGGCATTCATAACAAGCCTCCCTCATGCAGAAGCTTTGGTGCCTGACAGAAAAATGCCCTCCCCACTGCTGACACTGGAATCTGTTGCTACCTGGGGGTGACAACAGCTCTGCGTCGCAGCTCTGCTGTCCAATGAATGGTAAATGCTCTGAGAGGAAAAGTTGGTAGCTGGTTTTGCTGTGCCTTTTGTTGCTGCCATGTTGCTGTCCATGATTCTGATTTAACCAAGTAGTTCTTATTGATGCCCCATTTTCTTCCAAATGCTGAACAAGGTACTCCAAAGACCTGGCTGGATTCAGTGCCCTAAGGGAGAACCAGCGATGTCAGCACATCTCTCCTTCAGCACCATTCAAAGCCAGGTTTGGGGAATGTGCTGAAATAGAAACAAAACGTCCTGCTGTGGACCTTAAGAGAAATCGTGAGGATGGCGTGGTTAGCAGTCTCAAGGCAGCACTACGACGAGCTGTATATGCAGGGACATCTGATCTGCCCCAATAGCCAAGATGAAATCATCACCTCGCCTCCTTTGGGCACTCTCTGTGTTGCACTTGGGGCTGTGCCTGACTTTCCAAGTATCAGGTGGTTTGTACAGAGCTGCTTCAATTTGCAGTGTTGTAAATAGCCGTCCACAGACAAAGAGAGGTTTATGGACTTTGTGCTTATGCTGGTTTATTCAATGTGACCTTAATCTCTCGGCATCTTCCTGTGCTCTGTTACACATATGGATGCAGCTTCCAGACTAACATCTCATTGACAGAGTCAGCTTGTGCTAATTTAATCCATTTATATGAAACAATGTGACAGGACAGTCCATGAAATCCCTTGCCCCAGTACTGCTGTTTTACATACTTGAAGATACTTTGACAGCCCTTAATGATATGAAAAATAACGTCAACATTTAGTAGTAAATAGTATTTTCAGCTATTGGCCAGGCCTTCTGCACACAGGGATGGACAGACCCAGACCCATCCTGCAGAGCAAGGAAGGCCAGTACAAAAGCCAGGGGTCTTATAGTAATGCCAGTAGAGCTTGCGGACCCTTTTAGTAGGGTTTTGGATGCTTTATAACACTTTTTTAACGAGACTTTTAGGAGAAGTAGGTCAGAGAGAGCTGGAAATGGTCACAGGTGAGAAGCTTTAGAAATGGTGAACTCTTCACCTCCAAAGAAACTAGTTTAACCACAGGATACACAATCAGGCAGGTCAAGTTACCCACAGAATCGCAATATCAGTCTGAAGATAGGGCTGACTCATCTGAAGACCAGGTCATAAAGTTAGGAATGTCCCTTTGCTGTACTTCATTTAGATGTACCTTAGTCTTTAGATGGTAAGAGAGGGTGCTTCTCTGACACTGACATCTTTTTGTGGGAGGCAGTTCTCAGCCTCACCTGTAATGAAGACCCCTTCTACCCAAGCAATTTATTTTCTTAAACTTAGGTTGCTTATTTGTAACAGGCCAGTCAGTCTGTTAATGTTCCTTAAATTTTGAGAATTTCAACATTTTTGGTGGTAAGATTCCTTCCTTCCTGCAAAGTTTATGAATACAGTGCTGCATATGTTATTTGATGCAAAATTAGTAATACATTATTCATTTGCTGTATTTTTTCTATATTTTCTGCAAAGATCATTTTGTCTCTCTTTGAAGTAGTTGTTTTTGCTGTGGCTGGCTCCTTGCACTCTCCTAGCCTCTGGCTCAGGTCAAGGTGCAGCTGAGGAGGTTAAATAACGGGACTTTTTGCTAACACAGAGTGTCAGATCCCAGTAGGTCACTGGAATACATTGCAGCACCCATTAAAGCATGCATTGGAAACCATTTTGAAATTTGTAGATTTGATATCCCAGCAGACAAAAGCCAAGTTACAAAGAAAAGTAACACTAGACTTTGGAGAGATTATGGACTTTTTTGCATTGCAGCATTGATAAAAGCTGCCTCCCTGTATCCCCTTTTCTGAGCTGTAGCAAACAAAGCCGAGCTTTTTAGCTCTGTCTCTGGAATAGAAATGGACATCAGAAGCCGCATGTAAAATAACCAAACCAATATACAATTGCAAACTCGGATAATCTCTTTAGCCTGGTTTCCTCCAGTAAGCGTTGGCTCTCTGAATCACTATTGAGAGACTTAGAAAGCACCCCCGGAGCTGTGCTGCGGGAAGCTCGCTTTTCCTGACTTCCAGGCTGCATTTCTTTTTTTGTTTTTATTCTTTTCTCCCCACGCCTCCCATCTTTGCCTCTTTTTCTATTTTTGTCCATGCAAACATTATAAAAGGCCTAAAAGTGGATAAGTGTCTGCTTCTAGTGTATTTAAGAGGGAGTACCATGCAGAGAATCCCCCAAGACAGCTGCTTTGGTTCCAGGCCAAGCCGGCATTAGTGCTAGAGGGAATTAATTATAATATATTAATATATAAATGTAGAATATATGATGCGTTTATCTCTTGAAATGGACTTGTTTATTGACTTTGTTTATAATTATTATTCTTTGCATTTGAAGACTTTCACCGGAGGATCTCAGTATACTGTGTCTGCCTTTAGGTATGTGCAAAATCCTGTGTGAGGATGGGGACCTTCAGAAAGGCTCTGCTATATTTTAATACCTTGGGAACATACTGCTTAGCGTATGCATACAGCGTACAGCTGTGGGCGCGGGACAGAGTTCTAGGGTGTTGAATTACACTGCTGCGTGAGAACAGCAGTGAAAGCACTGGTGGGATGCAAAAGCAGCATCTTTTAATTTCAGAACACAAGATAGAAGAGATACTAAGCTGTCAAATTAGAGAAACAGTTTATGGAATGTCCTAGTTCTTAATTGCAGATTTCCTTTCGTTTTTATTACATTATCTGGATGCTTCCCTAGCATGCACTCAGACAGTTCCTGTCTCTTTCTGTTTTCTCTTTTTTGTTACCTAATTATGGAAATTGATTTTAATACAACAAATAGACACTAAGTATATTTAGTGAACGCAAGTCACAGGGGCAGTTTCTTAGTCTCCAATACAAATTGCTAATTATGGGCCAGTTCTCTGCTGTAGCAGAGTTACAGCAAGTAACTGTAAGAATCCCAGTTTTCCTGGTTTTCTGTTGAGAATTTCCTGCACTTTATTCCACAGGATTGGCAGTGTGTGCAGACCTCACCCAGCCCAAGGGTGTATTAAAGGCCCATGAATCTCACAGATGTTCACAGATGGCAAGTGCTCTGCCTTCACCTTCCCTGTGGCAACACATGGCTCATTCCCTGTGCTGTCAGCAGCCTCTCCAAAGCGCTGCCCTAAAGCTGTGAGGGTTAAGAAGGGGAAGGCTCCCTCGAGCGCTCCCTCCTTGCTCATTTACTATTCCTCTGCTGCACCATTTCCACATCCTTTCCTAGATCCATCAGTAGGGATATGTAGGAAAAATTGAATTTCACAACCACAGGGTCAGAGACAAAATCGTTTCTTGGGGCAAGGTGGGAATGAGGTGGGCTGCTCCCCACCTTCACTCCCATCCAGCAGGGCTAGCCACCTCCCTTTTCTTCTGGGAAAGAGAAGCAGATTTTTAGCAGCCAGATTTCACCAAGTGCAGTGAGTTCACCAAGGTCTGGCTACAGCAGCAGCCAAAACGGGCAAAGGATGTGAACGCCATCATCTCGCTTCTTCCCCAGGCTGGCCCAGGCCAGGGGGGGCCAAGCTTGGCAGCAGGTTGGTCTGCTGAGGGCAATAGCAGTGTCTGCTGGCTGCTGCCCTACTATGCTGGAAGGGTGGGGGAACAGGGGGAGCCGGGAACCACACAGGCCTGGGTTTGCGTTAGCTGGGCTGTGGGGCTGCCCACCCCGGCTGCCGCTCCAGGCAACTACCTGCTGTGCAGACACTTGATGCCGGCCTTGATCAGTTTATAAATGCGTATTCTCATCTGCAGCCATTGAGACTAGATTTATGGCAGACGTTGGATGAGACTGCTGTGGTGGGGGTAAACTGGTTGGGAATACTTACTGATATATTTGATGACTAAGGAAGATATATTGCAGTGCTCTTTCACGTGAAAGAAGTATATTCAAACCCTACCCCCTACCCCATCCCACCACCCTTTGCTGCTTGGGATGCATTTACAGAAGGTCTGAGCTGAAATGACAACAGCTGCCGAAGGGGCAGACATGGTCATCTGTCTTCCCTTCTCCACTCCATGCATGCCTTTTCCTTTGCACTGGCTCTGGGGTGTTATTGGCATCTTAGTGAGTGGATTTGCCTCACTAAACTTGCAAAAGAAACAATATTGAAGAAAAGGTTGGATGCAAATTATATGCTGACTTGATGTGCTTTTTTTGCATAAAAGCTTGATGTGCTGACTTGGCTCCGGAGACATCAGATGAGTGCCAGAGCAGGGCCAAAGGAGAGGGCAAGACCATGTGTCCCAAAACGGTGAGGAGAGAGCAGTGTGGCTCCTGCTGGCAGCAGCAGGCTGTTAAATTGCTCGGCTCCTCTCATCGGACCACATTCGCAGGGTCCATGCTGCCATCCAGTGCTGCTGGGGAAAAATGTAATTAATCCCAAGCTCCTTGGACAGAAGGTGTGTATCTCCTAGTCATTAGTAACAGCAGTGTTACCGCCACTTGGGACTGAGTGCTCTGCGGCTCTATGAACATTCAGTACTCATGTCAGCCACCTTCAGGCCGTTATTTAGGATTTCTATGGGCTTTCAGCAATCGGTGACCCTTCTCAAACTGTCTTACCTGTCAAAAGTGTGTTTGCAGTCCGCCATGCTTGTATCTGAGGAAAGCTGACTTACTTGAAGTTTTTGGTGTTTGTGAAATCCAGCTTCAGCGTAAGGGAAGTTTCATCTCTTGAAGGCTGTATTTTTTATAGTATTAGGAAAACAAAAGCCAAAGTAGTTGAGAATTCAGCACCGTGTTTTTCCCAGCTCCCACTAACTGTGTGAGGAAAACAGTTGTCCCCACAGTATCTTCTAGGGGGTCATGGTTGCAAATGGCTGGCATTATTACGGGAGTCTTTTCATTAAAAGCCAAAAGGATGGGATTTCTCTCCATCACCACCCGAGGCCCTGCTTCCCCCACAGAAAGAAAACCCAAGACCCCAGGCAAGTCAATTAAGCATTGTATGGACCTGTCAGACAGATAAGAAAGGGACTCTTTGGCCACAGTGAGGCCGAAAGAGGGGAATGAATCCCAGAAAGTCTCTTGAGCAGATAATAAATAGCCTTTATCTGGGAGGTGTGTCTGTGTGTGTTTTTTGAGGAGGTGTGATGTCAACCTCCCAGACTTGCCTTCTTTGTGGGGCGGATATTCGCTTTAATTAAAAACCTCCAAGGGAATGTTAATTGGCCTGTGGGGGGAGGAAATCATTACTTCATCTTCTCTCTCCATCCAAGGCCATGCACACACATATGCACGAATACACATGCTTTCTTCTACAGCAGAGAAAAGCAGCGACAGCTAGTTTCCTGGCAAGGCCTCCTTTCCCCAATGTGCCTGTTTGCATGTCACACTTTGGCAAAGGAACAACAAATAAATGTGGTGCTTTGTTTCCTTCTTCCTGAGGAGAAGATCTGCCAGCTCCTTCTAAGGGTTTTACTCCGAGCAGACCCCATGGGCCTGCACGAGAGCCCTGCGCGAGAGCCCTGCGCAGCCGAAGCTCTCCAATGCAGGGCAGCAGCAATGCCAGAAGTGAGTTCTCCTGGTGGGATATGGCATTATAATAAAATAGAGGGGGCCCTGCTTGGCTAATGAGCATCCTTTGACTTTGTTCCTTAGAACATTGTTTTCCATGAGTTTATTTTTTTGAATTAGATCATTTTATTCCACATTCCGCGGTGGGAAACAGCAAGTGAGCTTGCAGAGAGACACGAGAGGGTTCTCTAAACCAGAAAACCTTTCCTTGTTTTTCATTCTTCTTTTCTCCTATTCCAAGATGAGTGAAAACAACCCTTACCCGGCTTATATCCTGAATCTATACATTATCACAACGTCAGCAAATATCCCCGCATCATCTGCTTTTTCTTTCCTGTCGTGACTCAGAGCAGTAAGGGCAGTTTCTCAGGAGTACCCTGTTGGAAGCAGCAGTGGTTGATTGTCCTGCTGTGTAACGCGGAGTCCTAATGTGAAACATCGTTTCAAAAGTCCTATGTTTTTTTCTTCCAAAATTGTGGTCTGGTTAGATACCAGTCATCTTTGTGACTGTTGCTTTTCCTAAAGCTGTGTAGTTTAAAAACACTGTGATTTTTTTCCGCTGTGACTCATATGTTATCTGTTGTGACAGTTTATAGAAACAAACTCCAAAATGGGATGGGGCTTTGAGCAACCTGGTCTAGTGGAAGGTGTCCCTGCCCCATGGCAGGGGGGTTGGAACTAGATGATCTTTAAGGTCCCTTCCAACCCAAACCATTCTATGATTCTATGAAAATTCAGATAATAGCTGAAATGAAAAAGCCCTGTCCTCCCAACCTCACTGTCATCTCCCTCTAACAAAAGATGTGTTTCTTTTCTTCCCTTGCCATAATTGTAGAGCAGAGGAGTTGAAGTGCACAGCAAACTCCTACTTTGAACTACTGCTGTTAATGATTCTAATGTTATTAGTGCACTCAGTAAAGATGAGTTTGGGGAAGGGGATTTCAGCAGTAGTAAAAATACGTATTTTCTGCCAGGGCTGGGATCTAGACAGGGGGGAGAGGGGGCAAAACCCACAAGCCATCCCTGCTGGCTGCCGAGTATTAGTAACAACACTGATGTTTTGTCAGGAAGAAACCAAAAAGGTAAGAACAGATGCAAAGCCAAATTTTAAAAGAAATGTATGGCATCCTGCTCTGGAGCTCAGTAAGTAGGTAGAGGTTCCGTCAAGCTGCCAAGCAGAGCGACTGCTGGAGGCGTGCGAGCCCTGCGCCGCTCCCAGCCCGGCAGCACAGGGGCTGGAGGATTGAGCTGATCCCTCGGCTACCCAGCTCCTGTCCTCCACTGCACCTTGTAAAGCCCCAGCCAGCACCTTCGGTTACACTCACGAGCAAATGACATAGTGAAAACTTTCAAAGACGCACACAGAGGCTATCCATGTATATATATATGAACATAGGGCATAAGAACATACAATTTGTAAATCATAACTGAATTTTATCTAGCATTTTCCAAAATGTCCTTGATTTTGAAGGTGCTTAAGCACAGTGATGTATATTCATACTAATGCACTCTTAATAAGGGGTAATGTGCATCTTTAGACCATCGCAGCTAGAATAACAGCACAGCATCTAACTTCAAGGTTTTTATATTGTTAACAGAAAGGTAGGCCTCTGTTTCACATGCTTTGTATCACCATCCAGGGGAGTCTTTCTCTCCTTTGACTGGCTAGGAATCCTGTACTCCCAACACAGGCAATTAGAATAAATGTCAAAGTTTGGATGCTGTGCATGCCATGAAACAGGAGTACCTGGGTACCAAGAGCTGAGTACTGCATGCAGATCTGTGCAAAGCCAAGGAGAAAATGAGGCCTGTTTATTTCCCCAGAATTAGATTTAAAAGGAGTGAACTTGCTAGGATTTTGGGGGAGGTGGCACAACTGCCCTATATTGCATTCTGGAATGTCTTTTAAAAGTGACCTTTTCAAAGAATGGTCTTGTGCTCGAGTCTTGTACCCATTTTTGCTCCTAGGTATTCAAGCATGAGTGTGATCCTACTTGATAATTGAACGAGTAGAACTATTGAATTGCTAACAAGGACATCCCTTCTGAAAAATGCTCATTAACTGTTGGAATTTTAAACAAAATATTAGAGCTTTTAAGGACCCTAAATTGAAAGGTCTTCTCAGTTATGCAGCTTTCATTCTCTTGATTTTCGTGCTCTCATAATTTTTTGCATTAGCATGGCCTTTCAGAGTAGGCAAGATGTAAATCTGTATTATACATAAGAAGCAGGGAAGAAAACTTAGTAAAACAACAAAGAAAACCTCAGAAACCCCTATCATTTAAGCTTTGTTTAGTCATCATACGAAGTACAAGCCCCGTGTGGTTTCTTTGCAACTTCTCAAGGTAAGGAAGAGAACACCTTTTTAATTCATGCAAGATTCCTTCGTGCTCTGTGCTGTTGACTGATCTTATAAAATGTACATGGATGACAGGACTAAAAGTCTTGTCAGTCTCTACAAGAGCTGCAGATTTGAGCCTCCAGTGGTGCAACAAATTGCACAGAAGTGGTCCTTGTCGGATTACTGCTGAATGCACTCTGCATTGCTGCCAATCTCCTCTTCATGTACCACGTTTTATCCCATTCCTTAAAAACTCAAGCAAATTTTAGTTATAGTCACTACTAGCACTTGATATAAATTTTAAAACAAGGAGGAAAGGTTAACATACAGTTAATTTTTACAAAATACTGGAGTTAAGCAGCCACATGTCTATGGCTAACGTTACTCTTGACAAATATATTTTGTCTTAACCAGATTTTTAGCCTCTTTTAATGCCTGTATGAGCTGTGATAAGCAGTGCATTTTGAATGCATCATAGATAGATGGGTGAACTCCAGAGGAGTTAACATCTTAAAATGCCATGTAACCTGTTAGCAGTAGAATTTTAAAATTTGTTCTGTTGGGATGCGATGGCTTTCACTCAAATTGGGACATACCAAACATTCAGATTCTTTTACAAAATTCTGACAAAATAAAGGAATTCTGTAAGTGGGTGTAACAACAATTTAAACCATTTTTCAGGCTGACAGACAGATTAATGGAAACGAAAAACAATGTAAGGAACTAAATTGGGGCCAACTTTTCTGGAATAAGCAGTAACTCCAGTCTCACATGCAATCCCATATGTGCTTAAGTCAAGCAGACGTCTCACCTACCAAAGTCTGTTTTTGCAGGATCGGGCCCTTTGAGTTCTGGTTATTTCTCGAGTTACATTTGTCATTGTTCCAGTGCAGAAGCAGCACTGAAGGCAAGTCTAGTGGAAGGTGTCCCTGCCCATGGCAGGGGGGATTGGGACTAGATGATCTTTAAGGGCCCCTCCAACCAAACCGTTCTATGATTCTATGACTTCTTAAAGTATAAGATAAAGCAGGTCTGTATAAATGTAATTTTGAAAACTAATTACCTTTAAAACCACAAGTTAGTTCTTTGTCTACTCTAGGCATATTTTTGTGTTGTAGAACTGTCTTAGAGCTTGCTGGTTTTCTTCTTTATTAGACTACAAGGTCAACATAAGCATGTCTTTCCACAAGCCTTGCAAGTCAAATAACTTCAGTCAATCAACAAATTGGGTCTGCTGATATACAGTTAATGAAATGCATTTGGGTGCTAATCTTTTGCCCAATAAAAACCTGAGATTAAGTCCTAGTTTGTAAATCAAATTGACTGGAATGACTGTAGTTTTTTCCCAGAAGCGTACCAAAACCACGCTGGGTTTGAGACACGCCAACAAGGGGTGCCTAGGAGGAGAATAGCAGTGGACCTGGGATAAGAAGAGCAGGGGAGATTTGACGCTTGCTTTGGAGGTATATTGACAGATGCTGCGTGAGGAAGATTTGCAGGCAGCCTAATGAATGGTGTCTTGCTGTCAGGATGGCTCGTCCTTCATCTTGAATAAAGTCAGCCCACTTACATTATTTAAAAGAAAAAGGGAGCTAGCTTAGTGGTCTTAATAGCTGTTTTGCTATTATGGAAGAGTTGTTGAGCGTTCACGTGGCAGGACAAAACAAAACAGTTTATAAAACGAATCTTTCAGCCTATGGTATGTGTCAGCGTGAGTAAGGAGGAACACTTGCAAAATGCAGGCGGTTTGCCTGGAAGCGTGCTTACTGCGAGTGGAAATGGCCAGGAATCATGCTAGGTGGTAGTTAGGCAATTTGTCATCTATTTATGCTTTTAAAAGTATATTTTTGTAAAATACAGGAGTTAACAGAAGATGATCCTAATGACTCAAATCTGCCGTTTTCTCCCTTCCGTTCCTTTTAGGAGAGCCCATCAAACACCAATAATTCTAATCTTTTACAAGTACCTAATGGCTCCCAGCCAAGAAAGGTTTTAAGAAATAAATAGGAGCTCTTAATGCAGTGAATTTCAGTTTTGTCTAATCTGTGCAAATTGATGAATTAAATCCCTTTGCGTCTCAAACCCACTTTGGTGATTTGCATGGTGATTATTTCAGTTTTCATAAATTTTCCCCAGTCATTTCCTGTCATTTCTTGAGAAGAGACGTCTAATCTCTGCAGAAATGTGTGTGTGTAAGAGTTAAATAGTGTTTAAAACTTGTCTATACATATTCAGCTATTGCACGGTCATAGATAATGTATGTAGATGCACGCAGGACACCAGATATCTCAGCTGGCCCTGATGAATGCGCCTGCAGTATCTGCGTATGCATCCTCTTCAAAGAGCAGAAGTATATTTGGAGATATAATGAACATGAATCAACAAGCAGCGATTAGGTTTGACTGCCCAGCATTTCATGAAAACCTAAGCGGAGGCCAGTTGTTATGTATGAATCCTATATTGTGTATATTTACCTGTAAAATATATTTTAGTAAACTAGATTTTATATCTAAGATACAAGACCATATATTATAGTTCAGCTGCTGGCATGGAGCACATTGAAGCAATAGCTGAACAGATAAGCCAAGAAAGATTTTTCTGTTTTCTGTTTCTGTTCTGTAGTGTTATTTGGTGAAGTTTAAACCATCACTCTACTCAGGCATTAACTGAAAAGCAAACTCTAAAATGCAGCAAGCTTTTTCTGCCTTCTGGGGCCTTCAGGCAGAAGTTTTGTCATGTAAGTCTGTCCCTCTCCTACGCCTTCTCTCAATATGACATGAGCTGGAGCATATTCCTTTATTTTAGCGCTTACGTTTTACTCAGTTTGGCACATACTGGCACAAAAGGGAGATATTACTGATACACATGATGGTTTGGAATATGATGGCTATGGCATACCATGGCATTCGGTTATTTATTCTGGCTTCAGGAGTTGTAATCACTCATTTGTATTATAAGAAAAGTTTGACTGGTCTGACATGTAAACTCTCCCTGCTTTAGAAATAACAGTCGTAAGTAGCAGCTTTGGAAATGCTGTTATGGTATCTTCAGCCTTAATGCTTTGCTTTTCCATTTTCATTCTCATCTACTGTTTTTGTGATTCTCTGGAATGTCTCTTGTTTATAGAAATAGTATATGTATGTTTTGTAGGTAAATGGTTATGGATACAAATATAGCTAGAGATGTACATCATGTATGTATTTCTGTCTGTGTCTATATGTACTTTACATGTTCATATGAACTAGGAAGTGCTTTAATCCCTGTTTTATGGCAAGTAGAGCAGTCTGAGAAGCTAATCATAATTGTAAGGATGAATGAAAAGCCATTGACAGAGATAGGATTGAAATCAGGCTTCTACTCTCTCCTCTTTTCATCAGAATTGCAGAAGATCAACCTAGAAGGGACAAGAGGCCATCTACTCCATCCTGCTGCCCCAGGCAGGATCAATTCCAATGAAACTGCTCCTGACAGATATTTACCTAATTTCTTCTTAAAACCTCTAACGATGGAGATTCCCAACGTCCTGTGGGTGGTCACTTTGGCTGCAAGCTGGATACTTGCCCACAACCAACTATCCTGTCACTGGGACTTGCTTTACTCTGCACAGAATTTCATAGCAAACCTCAGAAATACAGGGCAAAGTGGGAGCATGGGTTAGGTGGATGTCTGTGTTTTGGTATGTAGCCCTGGAGGTTTAATAGACCCTTTCTGTGTTAAGATGGACTGTTATACTCCCTGTAATGATATTTGAGTCTTCTCTACTTGACAGAGTCTCTTGGGTATCTGTTTACCAATTTTGAGCCTGTTTTTTTTAATCTATAAAAGGGATGTAATACTATAGCAGGTTGATGGTGGAGTTTGCCAGAATTTGTGCATCTTCTTGGTGTAAATGTTTATAATGTGATTGTCCCATGAGTTTGGTTGGACTCATGGGAAACCTGTGTACGGGGGAAGTACAACTGAAATGCAAGGAGGAGAGAGACACAGTTCTCCTGACTGGGAAAAACCCAAAGCATTGTGAAAAGGAGTAGAAGGTAATTTCATATGATGTTTTTGGAGTTATCTTTTGGTTACTAAGTTGGAGCTACACAAGGTGAATTTTCTAATTCCCTGTTTGGTCCCTTGTTGGGGCAGGAGCCTGTCTGTTCCCTACCCCCATGGCATTGCACCCCACAGGAGAGCTGTCTGGGCTGTAGAGGCAATTTCACATCCCCCATACAGCAGCACATCAGAGCTTGGAGAAGCCTCTATGGAGAAATCATGTACACTGAGGTAGCAGGCAGCTGGCAGGGGCTCTTTTTTGCCAAAGAGGCCTAACGTGAGTAAGGGTCATTGACGCTCAGGGATGTGGTGAGGCCCTATGGAGTGGGGCCCAGTACTGCAGCATCCCATCCCTGATACCAGTTCTCTACTGGTGTATGGCCCCATCAGGGCTGTTCTCCAGTGTCAGGGCCTGGTGCCAAGGATCAGCTGTTACATCTCTTCCCTCTTACACCGGCTCTTCTCTGCTCCAGGACCCTTGGCACTTCTGGGTGTTTAGAGATGTTTGACATTCGCCCTGTCAGCTCCCAACTCTCCAGTTACGCAGGCAGGGCACTAGCACTGAGATATTTCACTAACTCATTCTTTTCTTAATATATAAAATAGGCCAAAAAATAGTGCAATTCCATGACGTTGGAGGATGTCAGAATCAAATTAGAGCATGCTTTGGAAATCTGATTATTGGTGGCTTTGCTGGCTAACAGTTCCTTTGCTGTCCCCTCCTGTCTCTCCTGCCTCCTGCAGCTGCTGGCTCCGGGGCTGCGTGCTGAACTGGATCAGGAAAGCAGTCAGGGCTCGTTTCTTTGCGGTGTTATTTTTAATTTGGCTCAGTTGCCTGATCAAGCCCAGCATTCAGCCCCGAGAAGCAGTTGTTGTGGCACCGCTGAACTGAATGCTTTGGGGTGCACAAGCGCTGTGCAGGGCAAGGAGGAATGGTGGGAGCTACTTCAGTTGACCTTGCTGCCAAAAGGAGTGTAGATCATTCTTCCACCTAAATGCAGCACAGCTGAGAAGTGCTGCCTTGAAAACACGGGAGCATGGGCTCCCCTCTTCACCCTTTAGACTCATTATGGAGAAGAACAGTTTTCCCTGCAGTCCCCAAGCAGAGGGTTTCCTCTCTGGCATGAAGAAGCCCTTTTAAGAACATTAGCTGAGCTATTACAATGATGAGGATGCATGTAGGTCAAAGTGGTCATTAATTCTCATGTCCTCATTCCTTTGCATCTCTCCTGGCCTTGCCAGTTACTGTCCACCAAGTTGTGTAAGGGTTTGTTTTTTAATATAAATATCTGTTGCCTAGGGACTGGATTAGGAGTGCTCCAGTTTACGTCGAGCACTGATCAGTCTCTAGGTAGAAACATCTATCAAGGCTGGACGTGAGACTGTGACCTTGGAAGGAGAGCCTGGCTGTTCATTATCTTTCCCCTGAGCTGAGTTGCCCTCTCTGTGTGTGTAATCCTAGAGTTGGAGTATTTTCCATAGAAGAGATTCCAGTTGGCCTTTGAAGTTACCTCGAAAATATTTATAGAGGACAAGTCAATTCTTTTATACAGTAAGTGTTGCATGTACTCGTAATCAAAGTGTAAATTATATCTTTCTAAATGCGTGCACCTACTCTTGAGTATCAGAGCTGGTCTTAAAATACATACTGCTCATGAAGCTTTTTATTAACATTATGAAGGAGTTAAATGTCAATTTAGAGTAAGATCTTTTTAAGCCTTATATATGAGGAGGCTTTTTCCACCTGTGATGTCCTTGCCAATGTTTATAATACCACAGTATCACCCATAATTAATTTGCAGTGCTGAGTACTGTTACACCAGACAGTGCAGATATCCTGAATATTACAAAGGAGGAGAATATTACATACAGGGGTGGTTTTGACTGATTTTCTCAACTTGCAAGAAAGAAATGCAAGTTAACGATAACTTCCTATTGCAAATCTTTGCAATATTTTAAAGCTCACCCTTTCCCATGGTTGCTATTCAACAGTCCAAGATAAAGAGGAAAGAGGTTACAAAAACTGACTTTTGCAAACTTGGAAAAGGACGTTACTTCTCCATATATGAGATCCATCAGGGTGTTATGCAGCATATGCCCAACAAAGCATGAAACTTGTAGTTTGAATGTAAGAAGTATTTTATCTTTCAAAGGTAATTATGTAAAGCTGGCTCTTAAGCTGGGCCTTACATTGGGACAGCCTGAGTTTCCACTCACGTCTTGGTTTTGGTGATGAAAGCTGTACCCCTAAAAGGCGATTTACAGAGTACAAGTTCGGGGGGAGCAAGCCAGCAAAGGCCCCAGAGCCTGAGCTGGAAATTAGGCTGTTTGAATGCAAGCCCATGTGCTCAGAGAGCTGCAAGAGGAATTTTGTGCGGGATAAATGCATTTTACAACTTGTAAGGAACAGTTTCTTCTGCTTCCTCTCGCAATTATTATCCAGATTCATAATTAGCCTAGTGCAGCTTTTAACTTGATAGTAGGGTGGATTTTCTTGTGGTTGAAAAAGTGCTCTGTCCTTCTGTCAGCACATCTGATGGTAAGCTATTGCTTAGTTTCATTTGAGAGATTTCCCCCGTTTAGCTGCTTAAAAGCATTACTTTAGGAGGCTATGAGATTTCGCAAAGCCATTTGTCTGGCCCTTCTCAAACAGTTTGCTTCCTGTTGATAGTAAACCGATGTAAAATGCCAAAGTTGTAATAAACTGTGTCCACTCGTGCACTACAGATCTGCTTAAGATTTGCCTAAACGTCACTGGGACTGTGCACCATGTACATATTTTTCTTACTCTTTTTATTGTTTTACATAGCAAAGGGCAAAGATAGACTGAAGGTCAGTTTATTTCTCCCAGCAAAAAAGTGGTGTGTCATTTTTGTATTTGCCAGTGTTTAGTTAGGGGATAAACAGACAAGAGAACCAGCTTGCCATAGAGAGCTGTGGAGCTGACCCAAAGGCATTCAGCTCCTGCAAAACTATTTTGGCAAGAAATAGTCAAGTGAGGACCGAAGCAGACAGCATACTTATCCTGCTAGCGTTTGCTTAGGACATAAACATGGGAAGTAATAAACTTGTCACAAAGGTCCATCTGTAAATGCCTAACGCTGGAAAATATAAAAGCGATACATATGAGCATAGATTAGATCTGTTCCTGACTTCTTTGGAGAAATGATTTTGTAAGGCTGGCAAGACAGCTAAATGAAAAATTGGCCTGAGAGAACAGACAGCACAGCCATTTGTGTTGCTGTGCCTGGAGCTGGTCCCGAAGGTGAGCGAGAGAGTGATGCTCCTTGTATAAAAGTTTGTCTCCACCCTTAAGAGTTTACTTTGAACTTCACAGATAGAGATGCAAATGAGGAAAATATTGAATTAAAACAGAGTTGTATTGAGAGCGTATAATAATAGGTCAGCCAACCAATATTTCCCTAGAGGAGATGAACAGGGTGAAATACCAACAGTAAATAATAATAAGTAGGGTGAATAACTAGTGGTAAAACTTTGGGCACTAGAATTTTGTAGCTTGAGTATACACAGGAGATGTGAAGTAGAAGCCACCCATAAAATATGAAGCAAAATAACCCACACTAATGGCTTCTTGGAGGTAGAGTCTATGTCATCTGGTGTGGGGCCTCAGACAGAAGTTTCTTTGTGACATCTTCAGAACAGATCTTGCTGTGCCGTGTTGTGTGTTAGGGTGAGAAGTTCTCTGAGCCAGGGACCGCCTTCGCTGTGTGTTTGTGTCGTGAAGCACCTGGGCATTGAAGAAGGCATGCAGTACTTGACGAGAAGCAAAATGTTCCACAAGGAGGTGGTTACACTGCTGCGTTCTCTTTTTCCTGGGGGGGAAAAAAATATTGCGGTGGTAGAAGATGAAAATAGCCATCAGTCACAGACCTGGCAAGCATATATATATAGTAAGCGTTCTACATTGAGGCTAAATAATGAAGCCATTTAATGCTCCTTTCTGGGTAACAGTTTAATACGAGAAGGCCCTGCCAACGATGCAGTCCAGCAACGAAGGCCAGAGCCAAAGCTAAGTCCTAAATGTTTTCCATGGATATTGCTTAGCGGGGCAGGGCCACTAAGTTAGCAAGTTCTCAGCTTCTCTTTAGCTCCTTCTGTGAAAGCAACCATGAAGGAAAGGGAGAAAGAAAACTGGGTAGGTTTGGTTGTGAAGGATTGTGGTGGGTTGACCCTGACTGGATACCAGGTGCCCACCAAAGCTGCTCTATCACTCCCCTCCTCAGCTGGACAGGGGACAGAAAATACAACAAAAGGCTTGTGGGTCGAGATAAGGACAGGGAGATCATTCACCAATTACTGTCACAGGCAAAACAGTCTTAACTTGGGGAAATCAGTTTAATTTATTACGAATGAAATTGTAATATGCCTCACCATGGTCTTCACCACAGGCTGCAGGGGAATCTCTGCTCCGGTGCCTGGAACACCTCCTCCCCCTCCTCCACTGAGCTTGGTGTCCACAGAGTTGTTTCTCTCACATCTTCTCATTCCTCTCTTCCTCTGCAGTTGTGCAGGTTTTCTTCCCCCTTCTTAAATATGTTATCCCAGAGGTGCTACCACTGTCACTGATGGGCTCACCCTTGGCCAGCAACGGGTCGGTCTTGAAGCCAGCTGGCACTGGCTCTGTCAGACATGGGGGAAGCTTCTAGCAGCTTCTCACAGAAGCTACCCGTGTAGCTCCCCCTGCTACTAAAACCTTGCCGTGCAAACCCAATACAAGGATGCTGACGCAGGGCTTCCTGAGGCAGAACTCCAGGGAAAGGGTGAGTTCTGGAGAAGGCGGAGGACAGACACACCGGGTCAAGCCAAATCCACCTTTTCCTAGTAGCAGTCAGAAGTGGTGCTGAGGGATGGCCAGGAAGATGTCAAAAACACCGGTTACCTGCCCCTAACACCCTCCCAGCCACCAGGAGTATTTTTATTCCTTTTTTTTTCCCTTGTGTGTTCAGGAAAAAAAAAAGACTTTTTGTAGATTCTTGTGCAAAGAGATGTTGCAGCCATATCAATTTTTCATGGAAATAAGACAGGAAGGCTTTGACTTTTGCATACTGTTTGGGCTAAAAGGGCAACAATATGATGCATTTTAATACATGCGCTTTGAGTTTCTTCTAATGAAAAATATCAAGTAAGCAAGTTAAAAGAGCGCCAGGGCTACTTCTGAAGCTTGCAAAATAGATAAAAGCCAAGAATTTAAAACATTTCATTAAAAATGAACCCAGAAGTTTTTTGAAGCTCAACATTTTGTTCTGCAAGCTCAGCAATATTCATTAACCTCCCACTGAAGATTGCTGAACAGCTGGATCCAATTTCTGAAAAGATAATCATGAAGAAATTAGATTAATAGTCTTCAAGTGGAGCAGTTGAGGATCAGTTGTGGCAAGCTCTTTTATATGTAGCATGTTGTTAGCTATTTTCCATGTGAAGATGGTTACTGCAATCCCAAGAGGAACGAGGCCGTATCTCGGTGATACAGATATCAGTTCTCCTGGACTGTGAACACAGCAAGGCACAGATAAGCAAGATTGCTGCTGGCTCCCTTTTCTCCTTCTTTCCTGTCTCCCTATTCTGGACACATCACCTCCGTGACATATATGCATATTTGCTGCAAGGAAATCGCTGCCCTTTCAATATCAAAGGGAGCACGTTTCTGACATACCAATCAGTGCGAAAAAGCTCCTGCTGGCCCAAGTGAAGATTAAGTGCCTTTGTGTGAGGTTTTATTGTAATACAGAGAGGTAAATGTAAAGAATGACCTGTCCCTCCTAAGGCACAGCCACAAATAAAGTAACATTCAGTACTGGCCTCACTCTCACTGATAAAAAACTGATAGAACTCCACGGAGTTCAGCAGTAGCTGAACTGGGCCAGGGCAGAGCTCCTCTGAATCCCGCATTAGGCTGTCTTATCCCCAGTCTCGTTTTTCACTCGCTTCAAGCAAGAGTTGAAGCGTTGTGAATTTCCTCATGTTCTCAGGTCAGTGCCAGCCACCTTGGTGGAAACCCAGAAGCCTCTTTTGCCCCAGCTCCTACAGCACATCCTTCAAACAAATAGCTCCTGCAGGGATATGCATTTCCTTCCACAGCCCAAAGAGACTGCTGCTCTTCACATCCCTGTGCTCAGTCTAAACAAGTGTAAGATAGATTTTCCCCATGCTCTCAGGCTTTCCCTGGCAGGCTCTGAATACTGCCTCCCCACTAAAAAGTGTCCTAGTTTTACTTGCATGCGCTGACTACAGTCAAAAGAAACAAATACTGTTCTGAAAATAGATGTAGGGCCCATACCAGTGGTTTCCCCTCTCTGTTCATGTTCTAGTAGCTTTCTCTCAGGTATGGGACAAGCCAACAAAATTGTGAATGTAAGGCAGGAATTAAAGCACGCTCATTTTTGCCCAGAGGAGCGTTCTCATGGTGCGTGGATTGGCACGTCCTTCAGCAGCCTGGCTGCTCTCTGCTTTGCTTCTTAGCTTGCGCATTCTCTGACCTGTAAGTTTATTCTCATTCACACAAATAGATGGAGAATAACCTGGCAAACCTTTGGGCTTTGATTTTCCCGAACGGGTGACCAGAAACAGCTTGCTGCTGTTTGCAGTGTGGTTCACAGGCAGTTTACCAGCAGTCTTTAAAAAAAAAAAGTCTAGCATCACCAGCTTTCACTCATCTTTCTCTGTTCTACAATTAGCAAAATGATACACTACTTCTTACCCGCTCGCATTCAGTCATTCCCTGTGTAAACATATATCCTTATACAACCATACAGGTTTTAGGGATAAAATACTGCATTACACCTTTAGGTGACATCTTGTTGATGCCTTGGCTGCCAGATGCTCCGAGCTCTTCGCTAAATGACAGCTGTGGGGGTGCATTGGCTTTGAAACAGGACACCCCGGAGCTGCCTCTTCCAAACCTGCCGGTGTAGGTGTATGCCAGCCCTCGGCCAGGACTTTGAAACATTAGCCCTGGCACCGCTGGCCACCCTGCGCACACATGCACAGGCACATTCTTCCAGTTCAGTAGTGCATTCTTGGTCAGCAAATGGCTTAAGAACACGCCTGAACTTAAATATCTGCTTAAAGCCTTCCTAGCCCATGTGGGAATGGGTTTGGTGTCAGCTGGAGTGTTTCTCTGAATCAGGGTTGAGAGAAATTCACTTTTTAGTGCTGCAGTACCCCTCATTTTGAGGGAAACGTGGCAGCAGAATAGGCTATGCCTGACTTTTGACAATGTTGGAAGCCAGGCGGGTCTCTAAAAGTGTTAGTCCTTTTTTCTTTGCAGCCTGAGAGGAATATTTGAATAAACTGACAGAGCTAGGTAAAGAGGAAGAAGGTTTGTTTGTTTTCCTTTTTTCTCAAACTTTCAGTACATGCTTAAAATGTGACACTCTTGTCTGGTATTTTCAGTTTAGACAGAACGTGGTTGTTTCTGGGGTTGAAAAATTGAATTCCAGAAAGAAATAATGCTTCTGGCAAAGCAGACTGCATTCCAGGGCATGATTTCATCTGGTAACTAGTCCAAGAGAGTCAATATTGGCTAATATGACCATGACTGCATGTATTTCTCATTAATTTTCATCAAAACTTGCCAGAAGGGTCATGTTTTGGTGCCAGCAGATCACTCTTCCTTTCCATATATTTTGTAGTGTCATCATTCACTAACCCCAAAAGTCTCTCTAAGGAAAAGAAAAAGCTATAATGCAACGTGTTCATCCCCTCTCATTGCCTGCTGAAGAGTTACAGAAAGAGGCGGATAGAAGTCCTTTAGCAAACAAATGGGAGGTTCTTCAAGAAAGTGGCTTTGTGAATCCATTGCAGGACCAATGTTTTCTGGTTCATAAGGCAACATGGTTCTAAATGAAGTAATGAAGTGCAAGGCAGCCTTGACCCTCTCTCTGCTTTCTCTTTCTGGATAAGCTCAGAATAGACCCTTGCTGATAGCTGATCTAATTTTTATATATGTTTGGCCCAAATTCCCTCAAAATGTCTTTTGAGAATCCTCAGGAAGTTCTTGCTCTCCTGTTGTGACATGTGCTGGCTGCTTCTGCTGCTTCCCCAGCAGTGGAGTCTAAACGTGCAGATTTTGGGACTTGCTCACTGTCCCACAATACATGGGAGAACGGGAACTCTCAGTGCCTGTTCTACGTGCAAGAGTCCTGGATTTGAAACAAGAGATGCATAATATGCCCATAATTTGCAGAGATGGAAGAATGCAGTTGCAGATCTCGGAGCAATCCATGAAAATAGATCCAAACCCCTGAATTCTCGTGGTGGTGAAGTGGGTGGACATTTCACTGTCCCCATTAAACAACTAAACGATTTCTGTGCCCTCTGCCCCTAAAAATGATTTCATGATATCTTTCTGCAGTGACCAATTGGTGATGAAACTGCCAAAAAATTGACCCACATGGGGTTTTTTGCAGTGCCACCTGGGCAGTCTGTCACTTCGTTACTTATCATCCTAAGCGTGTAGTCAGGACATATCCCAAATTCTGCTTTGTTGCCTCAACAGGCCAGTCTTTTCCCTGCTTTTTGGTTATGTCTGGAAATTGGAAAGTCAAGCTGTCCTGTCCCGGAGAATCTCAAAATGGATCCTAAGGTTTCTTTTACAGTGCCGTCAGCTGGCTGGCAAGCCCTTCTCTCTGACTGTCAAAGCGCTTTCCTTGGGGAGACAGGCGGCATCTCCCGCCTGCTTCAGAGACATGCCAATCTCTGCGCTCTGGTCAGCAGATATGTGCAGCTAACTCCTGACCTTTGTTGAACACCATGTGCTACATACGGCAGCCAGGTCAGATGCCGCATTTGGAAGAGCCACACTACAATCAGTCTGACCGACAGAGCTGATATTTCTCTTTCCCACTCTCCAAAGAGGAGGTTCCTTCCTGTAAGGTACTGCATGCTGGAGAGTCTATGTCCCTGGGTACGGCAGGGTAAATACCTCATCTTTGGAGTTACTTCAGCAAAGGTAGACCTGGTGACCCAGCTGCCTGCCCTTCCTCCCTCTCTGATGTTTCATTTTGAGGAAACTTCTCCTGCCTTATTTATGGAAGGAAGAAGAGGCCGTAGAAGTGTAGGCTGAGGCTGGTCTTGAGCTCGGGAGGTGAATGAGCATTTGCAGCTGAACGGATTAAAGAACCAACTCGGAGAAACTCTCTTCCTGCAAGTTACAGCTCAGCTTTGAAAACAGTCACCTTATCCTGCCGGTGTATTTCTTTTGTCCGCTTTCTTCTTTTGTGAAGAAAATGGCTGCAAGTGATCCATAAAACAAAATTGCATTCAGAAACATTTTACAAATGGGGGGGATGGCAGATAAGAATATATATTTGTTTAATTATTCACTACACCAAGTTCACCTGTAAGAACTACTGCTTATATCGCTATATATTGTACACAGAGGGAGTTTTATATTGAATTTCAGTAAATTGACTTGGAATAGTGAAATATGCACAAGAATCAGGAACTAATATATGTGTTTATAGCAGTATTAATAATTTGAGTCTTTTTTCTGTAGTGTTTTTCCTTAAATCTCAGCTGCTGAAATTATGTTATCACCTTTGACTCCTCCCATTGCAAGGAAGGAACAGTTTTAAAACTCAGGGCTTGTTATTTAATAAAAGCTATGACTGTAGGTGGAAGGTCCTAACTCATTCATTTTTTTGTATTTGGCCTGGCACTATTGTACATGGGTGTGCAAAGAAAAGACAGTGGGGGGATCTAATCTGCCTAAATTCTCATTGAAATCTATATGGTATAGTAATATGAGGGAAAAAAGAATCCAGTCACTGCTCGTGCACCACTCTCCCCAGTGGTGAGCAGTAGGCCCATTAACCATCTGATCAGATTTTATCTTTTCCCCACTCTGTAAAATTAAGAGGTTTTGAGAGCTAAGTGACAAAGCTCCTTAATAGCAAATCTATTATTAGCAGCGTTACTGTCATCACCTGTACTGCAAGCTCAGCTACTGTGTAGGCAGCCCTCTTGGAGGCCAACAGGCAGGGGAGGCAGGAGTAGCAGGGCAGGCAGCTCTGGGGGGACGCTCCTCTGCTTCGCTCCCCTCCAGCTGCACACTTTGCTCTGTCTTTGGGCAGGTTTCTCTTCTCTAACTAGGATTGCAGAGGTGAGGACATAGAAGGCAGCTAATGCATTTGTGAAGCATGGAGCTGCAAGTGTCGAAGAAAGACTCCCTAAAGGGGTAGGAGGAAAGAAAAGAGCTTCAGCAACCCCTAAGAGTAAGCTACGTGCCATCCTGCAGACCCAGGCAATTTGAATGGTGTTAAAAAAACCCAACCCTCTTCCCCCCCTATTTTCTCTCTGACATTTCCACGTAGCAACAGAAGACGAAGTTACATCAAATGAAGTGATTGTTTTGATTTATATGGCACCCTGGATGGACCAGGTACTTTACAAGACATGTAGCACTATTCCAGCTTCCAACTGCTTACAGCTTAACGAGATGCACGAGATGTGACAAGCTGTGCTAGCCCAGAGGACAGACTGCAGGGACGTTCCAGGTGGGGAAAGAGGCATTGCTGGAAAGCAGCTCAGTGCTGTCAGGGAGTCCTGTCAGCCAGAAAGGAATCCCTCGAGTGGTGGCTCATTGCAACTGTCTGCAGCAGCCTCAGCCTGCAGGTGGGGAAAATGAAAGTAGGTGAAAGCCAGCTTCTTTTTCTCTCACTGAGATTTGATGCAGCGTGCGTTTTGGCCTGACTCGCAGTGGTGATGATGAACCCCGAACAGAGCACTACCTGGCTCTCAACTCCCTGTTGATTTTGTTCAAAATAGAGTTTCTTATTCTGCTCCATGTGGGCAAAACCACACCAATCACACCACGCTGGCTCCAGCCCCAAATTCCTGTCAGTGCATTCCTACTTATTTATTTTAGCTTTTCTTGAAACTCCATTGTATGGCAGATCTTCCTGTGTTGGCAGCTTTTGCCAGAGTCCTTACAATCAAAGGTCAGATATTGCGATAGGTTAGGTTTGCATTTTGATCTTTGCACTAGCGCGACCTTTGGGTTGAAACCTGCAGAGTTTCCTTAAAGGCAAGATCCTTCTTTCTGTTTCTCTCTCTCAAAATATAAGGGGTTTGTAGGATAAGGTTTGCTATTTGCAGATTGGATCAACGTCCATGTAAGTTGTATAATGATGGGCTCTACTGAAATACCAAAATTAGATGAGATCTCCAACTGAGCAGTCCATCACCTGTTGGGAAAATGCCGGAGTACATGTGAAAGATCCGCGGAAATCAGTGAAGGTGAGACACAGTCTCAAACTTAAGCATTAGCCCCGTCGGCTCCATACTCCTGCTTGTACTTTTTTTTTCCCGTTTATTTGCCATCATTCTGAAACTAATTTGGAAGGTAATGATTAAATACTGTCAGAAGGCATACAGATGAGGAGGAAAGGCCTCCCTAATTGTGTTTTGACATTTTTTGACATCAGCAATTCTTTTGAAGGAAAGAGAAAAAAGAAACAAAACAAAATCTGTTCAGTCAAGATTTTCTGCTTTTGTTCTCTTTGGCTAAGAAAAATTGCGTTGCAGAGAAGCTCGTGCTGCAGAACTAAAGCTTGCCTCCCAAGCAGGAGTTTCCATGTACTCAGCTTCCATCTAAAGGCAGTTTTACAGAAATTTGCACTCCTGTAAAGCGAGTGTTTTCTTTGTAAGTGATACAGCACTCAGCTTTCACAGGACCTCAGTGCTTTGCACTATCTCAGTGACTTCAGGGACATGGCACTAAGATTTGCTTAATACATGGGTCTGTCTAAACGCAGTAGGATGTCAGCTCTGTGCCCGGGTTTTGCATCACTAGGTAAATAACTTAGCAAAAGGAATAGCACATCTGTGTTTTGTAAGATTAAAGCCCTGCCTGAAAGAGACTATTGTATCAGCTCTTGAGGAGAACTATAGCAAAACAGATACAGGATCTTCAACTTGGAAGGCTTTCTACAGAGTTATTTCTCTTTTTAGCATTTAAGATTGGTTTCTGAGATATTTTCTAAATATCAAACCCAAACTGTAACAATAAGATCCCTAATTAATGACAGAATTATCAGTTAGCATCTAGTCTTGCATGCTTTGAAAGCATTCCCCTGGGGTGTAACAATGACTTCACGCAGAAGACGAGTAAGGCCAATAGCAGGCAGAACACCTAAAGCAGGATTAATTTTTAAATCTCACTTTGTTGGTATGGGGTTTTTTTTGGTGTGGGTTTTTGTTTGTTTGTTTTTAAATTTTGAAAGGCAAATAAAGCATTTCCAAACTTTTCTTACATTTACCTACCCACCTTTAGGACCAAGATTGTATTCCTGTCCTGTAACAGAGGCAATCCTGTTTTGCTAGCATGTAACTCTGCAAAAAGTAACAGAAACAGTTAAATCCAAAATCTTTGTGAGGAGGATAGTTGGTTCTGCCTCCTGCTGCCCTGCTGGAGTTGGTGGTGCAATGTAGGTGGCTTTAGGGAAGGACCCAAAGCCACAATCTCTCCTCCGTATCAGTGGATCGCTCTGGGCTGGGTACAGGGGAACATTACAGAAGCCTCTGAGTCAGCCACAGGGACGTCTTATAGATGCCACCACAAAGCAGGTTCTTCTCATCCCCCTCCAGCATGCCTAAGGGCTCTCAGCACAGATTTCTTTCCTGTAGCTGTTAAGGATATTTTTTTCTACTGCATGGTAAGCTTTAAGACTACTTCTTTCTTGGTTTTGGCAGGTAAATGAGAGCACAAGCTTCCAAACTTTTTTTTTGCGAATTACATTAAAATGTCTTAATTTCCAAATGACTAATAAAACCTGAAATCTCCTGAGAGACCTAGGGCTTTTCCCTAGGATTAGCCCCAAATGAAAAGGCCATTACTGTTTGAATATTTCCAAAGTATATTCTAGAGGCTTTTAAAAATTTTGATTGAAGATTAAGTGTACAAGTTATTTTGAAGGCCCTTTCTGTTTAGTTGTCAAGAAAGTGAGTTGAAAGGAATGTGTGACCAAATTTGAGCAGAACTGAAGACTTGTGGAGCACAAGACTTGAAGACAAGTGGGATCTGAAAGAAATCTGAACTCCTCCTCACCTGGTAATTGCGGGATGTGGTTTTGGAAGGGGTTCATGAAATGATGTGTGTGCAGACAGCACAGCTTCTGGCACTTCTGCATGGCAAACGACGTTTTAAAGTCAAGCATCATTTCAAAGGAGAATGAGAAGGAAAAACACAGATTTTGCTAATAAGCTGTGAGTAGTTTTCTGAACCCCAGGAACTACAATCACACTCTATTTCCCTCCATGTTTACAGCAAGGCACCCCAATCCTGCCAGTCAAAATGATTGAGAATATATTGCACATTAACTTGCTAATGAAGTGACTCATGTGAATGAAGTTATTTAACCACATGGCTGTTTACAGAGCACTGTCTGCATCACCTGTACATTTGGGTTTCCAAACATCCACAGATTCAAATATAGGATTGAGTTTGTCCCCTGAATGTATCCCCCTGAATGTTTGTCCATAAAGGATTGAGTTTGTCCCCTGAATGTGTTCCCACAGAGTTAAGAGTCCGCTGTCTGAAAAATTGGGTTAATACTTAACATGACAGAATTTCTTCATAATTTTGCAGTTCCTTAAAAACAATAGCATGAAGTGCAGGTGATACTCTCTCAAGTCATTGCTTTGCTCTGATTAAGGCAGAACTTTAAAGCCATATCCTATCTCACTGTCATGAAACATAGTGACACCTCTGTCACTCACTGGAAAACTTCCTTCTGAAGTTTGAATGTCTTTGTTGTTTGGTTTTTGGAAGTTGCTTTGCTGCTGTTGTTGTTTTTTAATGGTAGTCTTTTCATTTCTTTTATGCTTAGGGATTGTACATCCCTGGTGCTTTGCTGACAATCCCACCAGCCTGTGAGGAGCTCCTTCAGCAATATGTAGCTTTCTCCTTGTTGAATGCAAACAAACAGTACTTCAGTGCATTGATGGTGGAGGGATATTCCAGGAAAAGGGGCTGGGGCAGACTTCTTTTATGGTAAATGAGCGGGCAGTTTCTCTTGCTTTACTCTCCTGTTCAGATCTTAAGAAAAATTTGGCCTTTGTAGGATTCCAGAAATTATCGTCCTCAGGGAGACAAAAGTCTTACTTGTTCAGCTGGCGTACCAGGACACATCTAAGCGCTTTTCTCCTGCAGGCACATTCTTGAGCGTTCCCCTCTCCCTGCCCAAAGCTAACTGCCAGGATACCATCCCGCTGTAATTTCCAAGACCACTCTTTCATGCTTCCGACTCCAGCCCTGAATGAGATGTCGCATGGAGCAATCCAGCCTTTGTAAGTTGGCACGCAGAAGCTTAGGAAATAGTTCAGTTCTGCTTGCGTGCATCTCTTCACAAAATTAGGGGCTGCAAAAGGCATTGTGATTCAGAGCTGTATTAACAGCCAGATGTAGGAACTTTAAAGAAAGGCATTCTGCAGATTGATCACAGCAATGCTATTACCATCAGTGGTGTGTAAAGTGTCAACTGCAGCTGTGTTGAATTATTCATTATTTCATAAATACAGTGAGGTTTCCAAGGGTAAGGTTTTTAAGATCCATTTGAAAAGTGAAATGAAAGCCCCTGTAATTAAAATTCATTATTAAACTTCATTTATTTAACTTATTTCAACTTTTCCCTATGTGATTATTATTAAAGTTATTATATTTATTGATTTTTCTACTCCCTTCCCTTTCTCTGCCAGCTAATAAGAAAAAAGCGGTTTTGAATTAAGCAAATAATCTTGCTCTCCCTAGACCATTGTTCTGTGCTCTCATGTTGACCCCTGGAAAGAGATTTACTGGGTGACGCTCTTATTTTGCTGATAGGAGACACTGTGCCCATCAGTACGGGGTAAAAGAAAATAAATTAAAAGGAAATCTGAGTTTTGATGTGCTTGCATCTTAGACCTTTAAAACTGTCTTTAGGTTTGGAATGACTGGAATCTGCCCTGGGCTCAGCGGGGAACGAAGTGCAGCAGACAGAGCGCAGTGCTTTCTTGTTTAAGAGCAAGCGCTGAAGACAGAGTGCATGTCCAATTCCATACAAACAACGTTATCTTTAGTTCATCTCTACGAACAGAACATATTTCTGTCAGTACTGTGCCATTCAAGACAAAAAAAAGTTAAAAGTCCCTTTGATACCTCAGCCATCTTTATGGTCATGCTACAGTCCTCTTGAGATCAAGGCTGCGGTATAAATACCTGCACTGGCTTGTGTGGCAGGACCAGGCGAACACAGTGATGAGGCTTAAAATAGCCTGAACTCCATCGTGGCGAGGGTCACCCGTTTCCTCTATGTCAGCTACTCATTTACAACTTGTAGGGGGGCATCCAGAACAGCAGCAAGGACGCTATGGGAGCAGCACACCTATCCCGAGGGCTCCCAGCTCCCCATTCTCCTCTGGCCTTTTCCAGCCATCATCACAAGGGTGGCAGCAGGCAGAGGAAGCTGTATGTGGTGGACATGTGGGCAGCAGGAGTGGTTACAGCGGCAGGTCTCAGCTGCCACCGTGGCTTATCCCTCCCTGCTTCCCGAGCCCCTCACCACAGTCCGATTGCCCCTTCCCTGCTTCGCATGTGGCATTAGCCCAACCGGCACCAGCCCCAGGAGCCCAGCAGGAGCCAGGTCTGGGGCTAGGGGCTTTGCTGCCCACAATATAGCTATACGACACCCACCTCCTATGTATCATTAATTATGGCTCTCTTACGCTTCAGTTTTCCTGCCTGCCTATTGGAATTACCAGTCTGTGCCTGTTCCCCAAGGATGCTGTGGGGCTATATTTACTGTTTGTGAGGTTCCTTTTGACCCTGCAGCAGGAGGTGTTCTTAAAGTGTCAAGAAGTTGTCACTTACATTGTTAGCTTTACAAACAAATATGTTCACACGGCTCATCTAGCATTTGGTACAGGAATAAGGGCTAGTCATTCCATTTTGTCTTTGTGTTTGATCTTCCAATAGTGCGGTATTACCCACAACTGAAAGCCAAACTGGTAAAGCATTATGTATCCACCTAGAAAATGGTATCTTTTTCTGGAGTTAGTTGTGCAGGACTCATTTCTTCTGCTGATTGTGTAGCGCAGCCTTAATATCACACCTCCGGGCATCAGAGTATCTTAGAAATAGAGAGAGTAAATTTCCTTGATTTCTGTGCAGTGTGCCAGTCCCCTGCAGCAGCAGGACATGCGCTCTGTAGTTCATTCCAGCTCTCCGTGGGAAAATTGAGCTACAGGGCCCTGTTCAGACAGAAGAAAAGACAAATAATCTTGTAGAATAAGTTCTTGCAAAACTCCCTGTTGCTTTCAGAGGACCATCTGATCCAGCAGTTTTTCCCCCCAACCCAGAGACGAAATCTCTTGGGGGCAGATCTCAGTGGGAGGGAAGAGCTGTCAGACCAGCTCTGCCCAAACTCCAGATCCTTTGGGTTCTTTTGCCTTACAGGAGCTCACTCTTCCCCTTACCATGTTTTTTTGAACCACTTTCCTCCGTTCTCACTGCTTTCCCTCTCAAAAAGGGAATTCACTGAGTGAATTTAATACGTTGATGAGTACTGAGGCAGTAACAGACAGATTGTAAAGGTTTTGGGGTAAAAGTCAGAGGCAGTTTGCATTCCTGCTCACTTCTGTGACCGTATGAACCCAGTGAAACATATGTCTCCTTACGTGTGTGCTTGCTCATTTCCCATTCATCTTTGTTCAGTAGTTACTGAGGAGTGAGATCATAACTGGGATTTATAAATAAGAGCTACGGTCTCTCCACCCTGTTGGGTCCTTCAGCAGAGTGACTTTATCCAAGATTTCATTTCCTCCCTGTCTTTTTGCATAAACAGAAAAAAAGGTGGATGGAAGAATACACTGGCAGAAGTGCTCTGGCAGAAGGCCCTTCTTTTCATCATAGCCTCACGAGGAGGCAGAGCGAGCGTCATAGCTGAAACTTGCCTGCTGCCTGTCCCCACACGTGTTTGGTGGCTAGAGGGCCGGTTTCTCAGCACCCAGCTCTGGCCCCGGGGGAGGAGAGGAGTTTCGCAGCTCATTGTTATCACTGAGTGTTTCTACCCTGTGAACTGGAGCCAGCGCAGAGATGCCCTGGCAGCGTTGTGTTGCCATCAGTAGGGCTAATTAGCTTGGAGGCAGTGCTGAGCAATCATAGCCCCAGCCGAGCTGGACCAGGTGTCTAGTTAACATATTCCCACAAAGTTGTGATGAACAGAGTGAGTGCGTGTCTTCCTCCATCCACCATGGCAGACACATTTGCTGTACTACCCCAGCACATTACAGTTGCTTTCTGTATCTGTCAGTGGTCTTTTTTCTTACATTATGATCTTAATTTCTCTGGAAGAAGATCTCTTTATGTGTGTGCCATTTAGGGCCAAGCATTGGAGCTCGAGTAGGAAAAACAGAGATATAGCACTATTTTGTTAAAGTTTTCCATATAAACACAAACTTGATTTTGCAGCTCTTGAAAACCATTCCTTTTAGTATTTAAAAAAAAATAAAATTGTGGTTGTAATTTTATAATCAGTGAAAACGGAAAGTGCTATAAAAATAATGCAAAAATGCCATGCCAAATTCATGAAACCTGTATGACGGCATGGAGGGGGACACACACAACATGAGACACAATTTCACTTTTGCTTCAGGTTTTTTCCTTTATTCACAGCCACCTATGTCAAACCTTTCCCCACAATATCGGAGCTCTAATGAAGAGGCAATTAAAAGACTTGAGCCTCCTGCTTGCTTCCTTCAGTAGCACTAGAAATGATTCAGTCTCTCTGATAAATTCCACAGGAAACTTGCAGAATTCCTGACTTTAGAACAGTCTT
Organism: Anarhynchus alexandrinus; assembly: GCA_008711295.1. NCBI lineage: Eukaryota > Metazoa > Chordata > Aves > Charadriiformes > Charadriidae > Anarhynchus > Anarhynchus alexandrinus. Next base: position 746,367 of record VUYV01000175.1, on the reverse strand, counting down.
TGTTTCTTTTCTTGCAAGTAATTATTCCCCTCCCCTTTTTATCCCTTCATTGCACCAACTTCTGTTGTTTTATAGATTTTTGTTTTAGCTTTAATTGGTCTCCAAAGCATTTTTCTTGGTTGAGTGCCGGAAGTATACTACTAATACAGAGAAAAGTTACTGGATGTTAAAACTGCACGCAGGGCTTTGAGATAACATGGCAAATGCAATGAGCTGGGCTGGTACCACCAAGAACTGGAGTTTTGCCAAGGGGTTAATATTGTTAAGTGTGTGCAGACAGATATATTGATACATACCCTACCTTTTCTCTATATCTGCATCCATTACTTACACTTAGTGTTCAAAAGTGGAATGGTATGTGTCTGTGTTAAGTTCTATAGTACATAAAAGATTTTCCTGTTACTCCTTTGATGACAGCAAATCAGTGTCACGAAGGAATGCTGGTGAAAAATTATTTGCATAAAGCTTTGAAATCTTTATCCACTGACAAAAGCACTTTTTGTCACTCTATTTCATTTGTTCCGTTGTTTTTACTTTATCATTTGGTTGGAGAAAGAGACTAAATTGAATTAAAATGTCTTTTTTTCCCTGTTTAGCTGGCATGCTCATAGTGAAATACAAATCTAACTGTTTTTTTCTTTCTCTTTCTCTTTTCCTATTCTCATTTGACCTGGATTTGTCTTTTGGTGGCTTTGATATCCCTGCGTGATCCTTTCTTCTTTGTTACTTTAAAGGTAAGATCATTATTTCCTCAGTCAGTATTATGCATGTATCAGAGGTACAGGAATACAACTTGAAAGCCATCTGGGGAAGAGGTTAGTAAGGAGGCAAAATAATTAGTGGCCATTTGGAGTGCAAGAAGTCCAATTAAGAAGTACATTTTATATTTTGTCTTCACTAACCATTGGCTGCAAGTAGGGATGCTCTGAACAGAGGAGACTTGGGTTTTTGGGGGCAGCCCCCTGACAATGCATTGTGCGCAGTGCCACTGTGCCATGCTGCGCTTTGTCTCCCTCCTGCTGCTTCCCAGCTCTGCCAACGCTTCCCTGAATGCAACCCAGAGGCAAGCGAAAGGTTAGTGGGGGCACTGGAGCAGCCTTGGCGCAGCAAATCTGCCCAGGACTGCAAGGAGCAAGACAAGGTCACTTGATGTTTCCCTTCACACAGGAGTTCCAGAGAGTTTTTGGCTGTCAAGAGGGGGGTCAGTGAATTTAAAGATACATATATATCTGCTTGTTTGAATTACAATAGGAAGACAGGATGCCAATCAAGATCAGAATGTACAGTGATAGGTGTACAAAGACAGGCAGGGACATTGTCTCTTCCCTGAAAGCTTGCAGTGTTTTCTTTCTATCGCTGTGTTACAAGTATGTCTTTGGTTTAGACTGCATTTTTCTGCCACTCTCGGGACTCTGCCAAGTCTGAGGTGAAATATCTCCAAACCACTCCTTCCCAGAGCTTGCTGCCATGTAATGCCTTTTGAGTACCTTCTGTTCCTCAGGAACCAGGACGCTAGGGATGAGAACCTTTTGCAGGAGGAATTTAGAAATGTGCAGGTGTTGGGAGGAAGAGCTGTGTATTTTCTGACAATTTCCAAGCACAGAATTTCACTGAAGACAAGCAACAGAAACTAAAGTAGGAAATTTTATTTTAATGAGCACTTTTATATAGAATCAGCAAGTGGCAAAGAGTGAAGTCCTGACGCTTCCCAGCTTGCACGGAGACAGTCCTGGTCTCTGATAGATCTGGAAGATACTATTATTTTTCCAGACTTTATACTTTCCCCTCTCTCAGAGGTCCAGAAATATGTGCCGTAGTGTCTGGGTCATCTCTGCAGCCCTGCACAGGCCTGGCTGTGTTCCAGAGAGTGACTGACGGAGGGGGTTGGAGCCAGTCGCCTTGCGCCTCTCTCAACAATGGTAGGTTGCCTCCATTTACATAGTGACAGTGGAGTCACAGAAGACTCAATGAATTTAATTAGTAGGAACGGAAAAATGTGTGTACTCATTATGTAAAACATGTAAATTTAACCCTTGAAATGGAATTGTCAATGACTCACCACTGTGGCTGGTTGCCAGTGCCAGAGGCAAAATTAGAGAAACTGGAAGTGTGTCACAAGAAATTAAATCAACTACATTGAGGTTCCTGGGATTTGTTGAGGAGGTGGCTGTTCATGCCCATTATAGACTAAAAACTTGGTAGGAATATTGGTTTTCCTCCATTAAAAAAGTGCTTTGAAGCAGGATATATATCTCTAAGAAAATTAATTGATAGAAGACTAGAAAAACACAGAAGTAGGAGGAATCATATACTGGATCTCTACCAAAGTGTGCATCCTGAGTAAAAGGCCATAATAAACATTGCACAATGTGTGGCCACCGTAGGAATATTCAAGGCTCTGATGGGTGTTGCAGTGCCAAAAATGGCAGTGAGGAAGGTTTTTACCTACCCAGTCACTGCAAATGTTAATTCACAGACCCTCAGGCAAGTTACATGAGGCTGGATTATCGCTGTGGGATGCCCTGGGGTCTCACTCAGCCTCATTGTAGAGGATATGGAACAAAGAGTTTCATGGTGAGCTTTAGACTATTGTTTTCAGTGAGAAGGGAAGGGACTTAACCCTCAGGCTGTTGCTGACACTTCTGGATCCCGTCCAGGAGCGGGTGTGTATAGCTGCAGCTCCTAGGATGGTGCACAAAAAAGAATTTTTAAGGGTCTTTTTGAACTGCTGCCACTGTTGAAAAGCAAAAGAAAGATCTCTTAACGACTCTGAATATTACACCTGTCATGCGCTAAATGAATCTCAAAGGCTCTAATTTTTCCATCCTATCCCAGTGGTTGGCATGGCACTGTACTGTAATCTGCATAGGACTGGGAGCTGAAAGGGGTGTCCTGGAGTCTCCCCCTCCGAGGGGCCCAGGAGGCCGGTGGGGTGGCATGTGTCTGGTCTGGCTTCGCTTTCCATTTCTGCAAATCTCTGTCTGACAGCAAGACAGTTACTAACCAAGGCTGGCAGGGCTGGGAGCAGCTATCAAAGGGCTAATCCGCTGAAATGGTGTTTTAAAGAGGAAGAAGCTCTGTGGCACTGAAAGGCAGAGCAATCTGGGAGAGACGGCTGCCACCAATGGGAAACATGGCCTATTGTCATGAATTTTTTTTCATCCTTGAGCGTGGCCTCAGTTTATTTGCTCATTTAATACAGATTTCTTATTTTTTTTATTATTTATTTAAGAACTGCTGCTCTTATGCTTTCTCATGCTCTCTAGGGGTCATTTGATGTGCAACATAGCTCTTCTTGGAGGCTCTTGCTTATCCTGCAATTCTCTCCACAATTGTGCTGGCAGCACGCTGCTTCCAGAAAGGGCTGTGCGCTCCCAGACCTGCAGATAACAGCATTTCCTGACCCTGTTTTCAAATGTCACCGTCCAGGGATTTCCTGTGCGTACTCCAAAAAAATTCTTCTCAGAAACAGGCGGTGAGTGTAGATGTGAAGCCTGGCAGGCCCAGGACAAAAAGCCCCTCTCCCACCATCAGTGAAGCCCACCTCACTGAGCAGTGAAGAACACTTTACAGAGCAGATGTAAGGGGCTGAAACAAAAGTACTGAGAGCGTTGGAATGGTAATTGGTTTCATTCAGAGCCAAACTGCAGCCTGAACTGTCCATTCCATCGATACCCCCAGCTCTTCCTACCTGCCTGTTTGACCTGGCAGCTCCAGGTGAGCAGGTTCTTAGCCAGGAATGACATGAGTAAGATTTTGTATTGTGATGCTGCTTTATTTTCCCGGTTTTGCAGTCTGAAAGCCTGAGGCGGTTATTAGATGAGGCTGTTTAACTAGATCAGAGTCCAAGATTATTCCGGTCGTGGGTCACCATGTCAAGTGCTGCTGTTCGCAACAGTAGTTTGAAGGATTTAACTTCTTAATATCTCCAGCTACCTAGAGAACGAGCCGGACTTGCAGTAGAGAAATGCTGGCTCACACAGAACTGTGTGTAATTTTATGTCTGTGATTTACACCATGCTTCAGAAGGAAGTGGGGAAGGTCATCAAGGAAAGTTTAACTAATGAGTATAGCGAAACAGTTATGAGAAGATTTTTAGCACATTTTTAATATCTAGAAAATGTTCTGCTCCTCTTCCCAAGCCTGTCCCCATGCTCCAGCAGAGGTTCAGGGGCTGCATATGCTCCCCCTCTGGTTTCCATCCTCTCTGGCAAATTTTGCAAGGCGGCTCACCCACGTCCTTCCTTCTGGGGTTCTTCTGCCTGGGGATTTTCCTGAATCTCTTTCTCTCAGTTTATCATTGCTGCCATGGCAGAGCAGTGAAATGCACGGTCCCTTCCTCTGTTAGCCCTCGTGCAGGGGGTATTGGTGGGAGTTAGGTGGAGTAGGACAGCCAGCACTTCTGCCTGCAAACCAGGCAAGGCTTTTCCATAGCAGCAGGTTTGCTCTGGGGTGCAACGAGTTAAGGTGGCTGGGTGTCATTTTGAGGCCAAAGACGCTGCCTCAGCCCAGATGACACATTTGAAAGTGAATCTCAAACTGTGTGAAAAGTACCAGAACTGACAGCAGTGGAGATCAGGGACAAGCAAAATCATTTCCTCAATGTTTTAGCTGACTCAAACACTGTGGATCTGACAGTTGTCATCTTCTTGCATATTACTGGGCTTGGGCTTTATGTAGGAAAGAAAAAATAGCCAAAGAGGAGAACATGTTTGGGGGGAAAAAAGGTGAAAACCTCTCAGGCAGTCGAACAGTGAGGGTGGAGCACACAGAGGGAGAGGGAAGGGGACTTGCCCCGTGTCACAGCACTCACAGCAGTCCAAGCTTTTGGAGGGAGAACAGGCACCCACCTCATTTGTATCACAAATCTTTGAAAAAGACATTTGTTTATGGAATGAAACTCCTCTTTAAGAGTAAGAATACAATAGTCTTTATGAGACAGTAGCTTAGAGGATAGCTACACACTGACCTCCCTCCTCCCAGCCAGCCAAATTAAAATCATCAAAGCTGATGGTTGAGAAACCCTGAAAAGCATGTAGGCTTCTGGACTTCCCAGCTCAGAGCAGCACCGGCAGCGGTGCCACAGGTTTCCTCAGAAAGTACCAGTTTTGTGCCTCCCCGCTGACTCCAGTGTGGAGAGTTGGGCATATCGACCCCTCCGTTGCTTTCGCTGAAGCTGCCGCTTGTGATAGTCATCCTGGGTATTTGCCCTCTGGACTGAAGCGGTAAATGACTTACACCCAGGCTACTAAACATTAACTGCTTCCCATTACTGTTTTTCCAGTCTGCTTATAAGCACATAACCTAGAAGTAAAGTCACTGCCCCTCACTTGCCATCCTGCAAGTCATTTTGTACCCCAGGATTACTTGGATTCGGAATTTTGACTCAGTTTTCCAGACCTTCTTAAAAAGAAGCTGCCATTGCCAGTCCACAAAGTCCTGTATTTGTCTGTCTACTGACACTCATTAGTGGCTGCTAGATGATAATGAGGTTTTGTTCGTTACCCTCTTCCATCTGAATTTAACTCCTGATCCAGATGCTGTAACATCTCATTTTCAGTCCTGAGCAATTTCAGGTCCTTATTTCTCAGTGTAACAGAATATGAAATTTGTCCAGAATATCCTGTCAGTATTTTCATCTGTGTGGTTACTTCATTTATACTCTTTTTGAGAAAGTCAGTCTGTTTTCTGAGACGGGATCAGTTTATGAACACTGTTTATATCCCAAACACAGGAGCATGAGGCTCATCATAACAACATCTGAAGCCGCCCAGAGGATGTTAGTGGGATTTGTTGCTGGGATCCTCCTGTGTGAGCTGTACTATAGGTACACAACAGGTATCCACGCGGGAGCTGTGACTGTATCATCTCCTGCAGCATTGAGTGTAGCACCCCTCCTCAGGTCTTGTGCCCACAGTTGGAGAAAGTTGAAAAAAATAAATAAAAAAATAAATAGGGGAGGATTCATTGAAAAACTTACATGAAAGGAAAAGACTGGAAACCAGGCCTCAGGAGGAAACTTGCAGAGCACAGTCTGTTGGGTTCAAGCTTAAGTGTAAAGGGCCATTGATTTGCAGTCTGTAAGGGGAACAGCAAGCTGGCAGTAGACTAATAGATAAAAGAAAGATGAAGCTAGACAAACTCACACTAAAGATCGTAGAAAATTCACTGGGTTGTACTGGGTTAAGCATTGCTGGCAATAGTTAAATTGGAATAAGATTATTTCAAAAATACATGCTGAATTCAAGGAAAAATTAAGTCACAGAAGCCCAATGGCCCCTGTAATGCAGAAGTCAAAATTGCAATAGTCTGTTGCGGTTTTACTTTCTATGAATGACAGTGAGGTGAATAAGTTCCTGGTTTTGCTGAGATTTGGTCAGGAAATGAAAATCAGTGTGTATCCTGTCACTCAATACCATGGCATTGACTTGGAGAGTTATCTCCCCTTGCTTTCCATGGCAGAAGGGCTTTCCACTTTGATTTGGGAGGATTCTTTCCTGCCACCCACACAGTATGAAAATATAAAAATGAAGCTTTTCATTACAGCTATGTCCGAGCTGCTGGTGTTTGCTTGTTTTGGCAGTCAGAAGGATATGAGAGTTTGGAGGTACTTTTACTAAGTTAATGTCAGTGTGTCCTTTGAAGAGAAAAGTAAACTAGTTGACATAGTAAACATTAGTATTGAAACATAAGTAGACTAATTAACATAAGAAGATGGTCTAAATCTTGATAGCTCCTCATCTACCTGACAAAAAAGTGTTGATGTACTGATCCTCTCAGCAGGGCAGATCTCAAGAAGGAAGACCTGAAGGCAAAAGGGCAAGACAAAAGCAAGCTGCCTCGCTGCACTGCCCGCTCAGGTTGGGCTGCTCTGGAACCCCAGAGGTGCATGGACTACCATAAGGGTTTGGGTTGTGGTGATTCACCACAACCACTGGTATTCAGTGTTGCAACCAGGAAAAAGTGCTTCTTGGAATCCTAACGTGAAGGTGAACAAGGGCACCAGTCAAGAAAGGGAAGAAGCAAAAAGTAGGGATTACTCGGTGACAGCATTTGCAAAAGCACACAAGTAATTTGGGAGCCCAAGCTCCCGTGAATAGCATTTAGGATCATCTTTCTCATAGATGATTTTGAAGTATTGCCATCCTTCTGTTCAAAAAATTGGCCTTAGTTCACCATGGGTGCTCTCAGGAAGCCCACTGTAACATCCACCTCCTTCAGCTGAAAAATTTGGCATAAAGATGAGGGCCTACAGTGTTTTGAAATGCACGCAGGCTTCCAGTTTATCAATATAAAAGCTGGGAGTTACTGCTGCATTATCTGAGCCAAAAAGTACTCAGTAGCGTGTTATACCAGTAATCTCAGGCAGTACTTAATGCGCACCATAGCAAGGGTTAAATGAACTGGAAAGCTCATAGAAAAAAAGCTCATACAGTGCAGTTTTTGTTTATACTGAAATGTTCCCATATGTTTCAGTTAATGCAGAACATAATTGGGTCTGCCTTGGGATGGAGACATTTTTCTTACACGATTTATCCATTAATCGGGTGAGGGGGAGAGTCCACTTCACCAGAAATAGCTTGCTTTCCATTTGAGTCAAAAACCCACAGTTCAAAATCTCCTCCCTTCTCTCTTCCCCTTAGTGCGCTCATTCTCCTCTCCAAAACGTTCTGCCTTTCTGCAGTGAAATAACCCTGTGGAACAGTTTCAAACATGAGGTAAAATAGTTCTGCCCTAAATTAGCTTCCAGTTAATGTATTTCCTGGCTCAATTTGCTGAGCAGCTCACATTGCACATGGATATTCCTAAATTAGAAAATCGTACGTATAAAAGTTTTCTTGTGTTTTTGTGTGTACATTGCTTCAAAGTCAGGATTTCTGGTTTTGATTTTAGTACCTCAAAGTAACAGGAATGAATTGTGCTTGACATTAATTACATCCTTCTGCTGCTTTATTATTATTAGAATAAACAAGCTACTGATTTGAGGGAGAGAAAAGTCCACAAGGTGTTTGAGGTCTTTATTTCCTTTTCCTTTGGTAAACTTCCAGTAATTTAGCTTGCCTAATTTGCTGCTGGAAACCTGCTGCTGAGAGTACTCATACCTGAGAGAGAATAAAATTAGTGAGCTGCAAGGAAAATTTCAGTAATGAGATGAGAAGCAGGGAAAAATTGGCTTTGTCTGTTTGTTTGCTTTTTGTGTGTGAATGTGCACAAAAAGCAGAAGGAATATTGATTGTCTGAAAGCATGACAGTGAGCTGTGCATGAAATGGGATGCTCAGTGATGTTTGGTGGTATAATCGGTCTGTTAGGCATTATATGGTGTTTCAGCACCGGGTGGACTATATAGCGTATATCTTCCATTGCCTTTCCAGACAGAGACAGAACTCTCATGGTGTTAACTTTGATGTCTGCATTGGTACTAGGTCGGGGACTTAGAGCAGTGCAACTCATCACTGAATTATCGTCTCAGCACAGGGGAACCCTGTTGCATCCTGGAGTCTTTGTTGTGGCTCCCCAGTGTTAATTTAAGAGAATCGGAGTGGGTTTCTCTACATGCTACTGCTGATCTCCTGGTGCTTTATTGGCCCACGGGAGCCACTGACAGCCCATAAACTTAAGCCAACTTTTGTACTATTGCCATTTACTACAAGGCATAAGGCAGATTCAGGATCAGTGGCATTCAGCAGCTACTTCTGGCCCTTTCTTGACCCGTGCTACACATTTCTTGATTGTAGCCACGGACATGCCATAGCGCTTGGAGGCAGAGCAGTTTGGTGATCAGCTGTGTTTCACAGTGTACAAATGCTTTATACCAAATGACAGTCCCATTAAGCAATTGTGTTCCTTGGCTTTTTGAACCAGTGGGTTGTCAGTCTATCAAGACTAGTGCCACTTGTGAGAAAAGCCCCTGTGAAATTTGGAGAGAGGTTAATTGACTTCACTAGAGTCCAGCCTGAGAAGCAGCTGCCCTGGACGAGGCTGTCTGAGGTCCTCCTTGTCCATGAACCGTTATACCCATGTACACAGGTAAATAGATATTTTAGTGCAAAGTTGAGCTGTTCATATGGGAAGAGTTCAGTAACTTTAGTTGACATTTAGAAACAATGTAGTCTAATCAGTTCAATCGTTTTGGAAAGCTTCCTTTCCTCCTGTACTAACTCCCTTTCCAGACACCTATTCTTAGTTCCACATCGTGTTTGTAGTCAGCATTTGCTTACATTCAAAAACATCTATAAATGAGATTAGCAGTTATGTGTGGGTCCGCTGAGATTGCAGGTAGAACTTCTTATGTTGGCCCAACAACTGCAGCCTGGTATTTGATCATCAAGCCACACTGTCTTAAGCATCATTCCTTATTGTGCAGATTCTGTAAGCCAAAATATTTCCCTTATTTCATGTTTGCAGACTCTCTACATACACTGTTTTCATCTTTGCACCACCATGTGGCTAATCAAGTGCCATTTGGGACAGAACTTGGTTATCAAGCTTAATTAACAATAGTTCTGTTTATTAGACACAAAACAAAGTTGAGTTCAACTGATGTGCATGTAATTATGGTGACTGTAGCGCAAACAGTTGTAAAAACATACTAAAAATGTACCCCAAGTCAGCAGATATGACACCGAATACACTTGGAGAGTGAATCTATCTATTACTAAATTGATGCATTTCGTAGCCCTGTTTCAGAGGAGAGTTGTGCTGCAAGCAGGACAGATCACAAGGAGCTCTTCTACTGCCGGGGTGCTCCTGCTTGAGGATCTTTGCATTTTGTCTCTGGCTATTTATTGTTCCTTTTCATTTTAATTAGCACAATTCCCCCTTGCCTAGCAGTCCCAATTGCTTAAATCTTTCCCTGTCACTTTGTAGTCTGGTCCACTGCACCCATGTGCTTACAACCCCTTAGGGTCATCCAAAATTTATATCATAGGAAAGAAATTGCCAGCTAAGAGAAAGAGAAGTGTAACTGCAGGAGGCAGAGTGATAAATGAGATTCTGGGAGAAGGGAGTGAGAGGATATTAGTTTTTAACAGCTTCTAGAAATCCTAAAATAGACCAGAACTGGGCCACAACTAACAGAAATCATGACTGCTTGCTGATGAACAGAGGCATCACTGCTGTGAGAGAAGGAGGTTTGGCAGAGGACACCTCCTGCAGCTTTCGCGTAGTTACTAGAGCGAATGACTTGGAGCCGGAAGGATCCTGGGCTCCACTGCCAGAGTACTTGGAGTTATGTAGAATGAGGTCAGCTTAATGCGGTGGAATTTTTCAGCTGGTCCGGTGGTTTTCCAGGGGCCTGAGTCAAGTTTTCTGAATGCATTAATCTGGCAATTCATAAATCTTTCGGCTTTTATAACCTTCAGCCACAAACAGTATAAAACCTGCTTTGCACGTACATGTGGACAGGAGGGAATTTAGGGTCAGTAGATGCCACATGAATGGACTGAGAGACTCTGGTGTTTTCATGGCAGAGCACTGACTGAAGTAACAGGCATCAACCTTCTACTATGGCTTTTATTTTCTACCTTTTAGCTTTTTAGTGAATTAGCAAGGGAGAAATGTTTAGTTTTCTTGGCTGCTGTTGAACAGTTGGGAGTCCCCAGTGCTTCTGCTGAAGGCAATGAGATCAGCAGAGTCCCAGGTGACAAACTGGGCACAGAAGGTTGACATTGTGATAATGGCAAATAAGACGTAATTCTGGGGAGAAAACCGTATTTGGCTCCCTAATCAAGGCTTGACAATTACTTTTTTCACAAATTGTCCTTCCAAAGGATGTGGGTCACTCTGCTTTTGTCTAAGGTACAGGATATGTGTGTTTTGTGGCAATCCCTTATACCCTGATCCCTCTGTCATGCTAATAAGGTACCTGCCTGGAGCAGCCCACAGCTCTCTTCCAGCCCACTGAAACCACAGCATGGGGCGGCTGGGGCACCCCTGGATGTCAGGACAAATTGGTTATCCCACCTGGATAAGAGTTCCTGGATCTGATGGCATAGACATAGCCTAAGAGAACTGCTGGGGGCACAGAAAGCAAAGTTGCTCCAGCTGATAGTTTTCAAAAGCTCTTTCTTTGAACATGAATTGGGAAGGGTCCACACATCCTCGATAAAACATATCTGCCCTTTCTGCAGGATGGCGATATCACCATTGGGGTCCTAGTTGTCCCTTGCTGAGAAAGCCCCAGCATTGAAACCACATGGAGATACAAGTTCCTCATTTTCCTAGAGATTATTCTTCTAAATTAGGGTTTGGGCACAAATGGCAGGATCGTTTGTGATTGTTGTAACGTGTAATGGTGTAATGGTTTCTGTCTGCCCCTCTTCCACAGCCCTACTGATTCTTCTTTTTACTCTGCTCTTCTCACTGTTGCTGCTCCAGCATGGGTCGCCAGCAGGCTGCAGTCCCTCAGGAGAGTCCCTGCCCTGGCATGAGTCCTCCACGGGCCACAGTCCATCAGGGGTGTCTCTCCTTCCAAGAGCACATCTCCAGCCCTATGTCCTCAGCAGTCTATCCCTCCCCATGTCTCCTCAAGCTTCTCCCCACGTGTTTCCTCCCGTCTCACGTGTCCTCCCCTAGCCGTTGTCACTCTTTCATAAGAGAGCTCATACACAGTGTTTGCTTTGTCTTCAAGGAAGGCATTTGGCAGGCAGGCAGCTGAAGTATGATCCAAAATCCCTAGGAGCCAGTGCAAATCTTTCCTTTGAGTTCAATGAGCTTTGGATCGTGCCATTATGGAATGAAAATTTGGCAGAAGAGAGTATGGAGAAGTTGTGACTTAAGAGTCAGGCAAAGAGATTTCAGCAAACCAACAGTGGCTGGAACAGCTTAAGATGAGCACAACAGCCAAGCACGGGAAGGCAGACAGAGCGGGAGAGGTCAGCACTGGTGCCCAGAAAAACATTTGTAATGACAGCAATTCTCCATCAGAGTACAGGCACATTCAGCATATTAAAAGTGACAATTGACCTCTGAGGTGTTCAGCTTTCAGCCTGCAATAAGGCCAGGTATGTTTGTAATTCATTCGTATTAATGGTAATCATTTGAAAAGCTCTTGTGTCTCACTTTGGAATTAACGCAGTTTTTTAAGTAAGACCTGTGAAAACCTTATCCGCAGAGAGAAAAAGGAAAGGTAGGATTATAGTAGATGCAGGTCTAAAAATAAACCTTTTGGATGATGACATATGCAGCTAACCTCACCCCAAATACTCAGCAAAAAGAGCATTAATTGTGTAATTTGCAGCCAGAACATCCCCTCCTGCACAAACTGGTTTTAAAAGAGATGTTGTCTAATATTTTTTATTTTACCTCTTCAAAAGGGAAGCCCTTTGTTTTACAACCAGATTGACCTGATGGTGAACTCAAGGCTGATATGTTCAATACTCTAAGTAATTTTGCAAATTTAATCTAACAAATTTAATCAAATTTAAACTCAACAAACTTAATCACAACTGATCTCAAGCTCCTCTTTTCTTGTCTTCCTTCCTTGTCCTCCTTATCCTGTGATCTGGATCAGTGCAACTTTTTCTCCCAAAATATTTTGCTACTCCTTAAGGCTTAGACAGATGAGAATCTGTGTTTAAAGAAAATCTGTGTATTCACCAGGGATGAATAAAAGTACAGGTGGAGCTATCTGTTGTCAAGGATAACTGGTAACTTTCTGATGAAGGGAAAGGGTAGTAAAAGGTACTGAAGCTTCTTTGGGTTAAAAATTGGAATGTGATTCATAAATCTGCCATCCCCCATCTTCAGTACCCAATCTCAAGACTCATAGCAGCCTTTACAGGCTCTTAGATGGTGAGAACGATACAAGGCACGACTCTCTTTGTAAGGGACTGTTGGCACCCAATTTCTGTAAGTGCCATGAGAAGCTTCACCCATAGAGTTTTGTGTGTTCATGGTACTAATGGGTATTTTGCTCTTACATGCAAATAATCTCCCTTGTCTCTGAGATTGAGTACTCTAGAAAGAGAAAAACCCACTCACAATTTCATCTAAATTCCTCACAAAATATAATCCCATTATTTTCCAAGTCACCTGCGCAGCACATGTATTGCATGAAATATGTTTGGAGTTTGCTGTAAGGAACTGCAGCTCAGGTTGAATTCCAGATCCCATTCAGGAAAGCTATTTCATATTGTAATGGACTTAAACATCTACTTTTTTTGACTTTTGGAGCAGTATTAAGGATTGTCCCAAAAATATGGCAATAAGGGGAATCTTCCTATGTATTTGAAGCAGAATATAATATCATAGAATCATAGAATCATCTAGGTTGGAAGGGACCTTTAAGATCATCAAGTCCAACCATCAACCTAACACTGCCAATTCCACCACTAAACCATGTCCCTCAGCACCACATCTACTCCTCTTTTAAATACCTTCAGGGTCGGTGACCCAACCACTTCCCTGGGCAGCCTGTTCCCATGCTTGACAACCCTTTCTGTGAAGAAATTTTTCCTAATACCCAATCTAAACCTTCCCTGGCACAACTTGAGGCCGCTTCCTCTCATCCTGTTGCTTGTTACTTGGGAGAAAAGACCAACCCCCACCTTGCTACAACCTCCTTTCAGGTAGCTGCAGAGAGTGATAAGGTCTCCCCTCAGCCTCCTTTTCTCCAGGCCACCAGTTCCCTCAGCTGCTCCTCATCAGACCTGTGCTCCAGACCCCTCACCAGCTCTGTTGCCCTTCTCTGGACGCGCTCCAGCACCTCAGTGTCTTTCTTGTAGTGAGGGGCACAAAACTGAACACACTTTTCGAGGAGGGGCCTCACTGGTGCCGAGCACAGGGGGACTATCACTTCCCTAGTCCTGCTGGCCACACTGTTCCTGATACAGGCCAGGATGCCGTTGGCCTTCTCGGCCACCTGGGCACACTGCTGGCTCATATTCAGCCATGTATGATACATGTTCCCATACATAAAAAGAAAAAAATGTAGTTACTATTAATCAGAATGAGGATCTGAGACTGCGTTTAATTCTGATTATGAGATCAAAACATGTCAGGAATCACATGTCTAGAGTTGAGTTAGTAGCAAATAGTTTTAGAATTGAAAGTTGGTGTTCAGTGTTTTCAGACCAGTGCAATTTCCCATCCTCTTCCCTATCTTTTCCTCTTATTTTCTTCTTGCTTTTGGTTACAGTTACAATTTTTCTGACTAATCCTGTCTCTATGTCCTGGTTCACCGGAGGGATGGCTGATGAGTCATGGGAGAGCATCTTTCTCCAGCCCCTGCAGGAGCTCTAACCTCCATACCCTCAGCTGTGAGGTATTGCCAGGCTAGCGCTCAAACAGGGAACATTTTGAAGCTGTGATTTTGATACTTGAATTATTCTTGGCTTTCATATTTTTGTCAAGGGAAGTCAGCTGCCTTATATTGGCTTTTAAAGCAAAATAAAATAGATCTCCCTAGTCCTTCAGTGACAAAGGAGAATAAGTTGAGTGGGACGTTTCACTGCCGGTGTAGCCAGGTCTCCACTAACTTCATTTGAATGAAGAGACACAGACAGCAGGAGACTGTTCCCGCTCCTGTGCATATCATCAGGGCTTCTTTGGTGGTGTGGGAAGATGCCGGGCACTTCAGTTACATTTGCAGACAGTGAGGAAATAACGTTCATGTGGCACAAATAGCTGGAGTCGAAATCCTCTGGTTTCAAGCTGAATTACAGCTCTTCAGGAATGATGCAACTTCCCAGAGGCACAGGAGGGAGAGCAAACGCTTCAGTAATGCAGAGCTCACTGCCATGGATCATAACTAACTCACAGGAGTAAAACCCTGAAATGGGTCCTGAAAATGTCTGCCTGACAGTTCAGACACAGGCGTAGCTGTCTGTCTGAAAGGTCAACTCTGTCCTTCGATGTTTCTTGCACTTGATTATGGGGGACTGTTCAGGACGGACAGGAAATACTCCAACTGTCAGAATTACTTAAAAGATCTCTTGAGAAGGAAGGTCATTATCCAGAGGAGGCAAGCTTTGTCTTGCAGGATGGAGGAGACCAAAACCAGGCATAGCATACAGGGAGAAAGGAAGACTTCAGAAGGATAGATGCATGTCAGACCCAACAATAATAAATAGAAATTCCCAGTTATCTTTAATCAAGTCTCTTCATGTCCAGTCACAGGGAATTAGGTCCTGTGGCAATAACAGAAAGGAAGTAAGTCAGTGCCTCCGCTGTTGATTTAGTGCCCTCCTGGGGCAGATGGAGAATATTGTTGTGCATCTGCCCTGCCCTTCGTCCCACGGAGAGGTTCTGGCTCTTCCCAGCACCTCTAAAAGTGCCCTGAAACCTCATCTTGCAGCCAGAGGCCCTGGAGCATCCTTTGAGCAGAGAGACCAGGAGGCTGAGGCAGTCCGGGGACCCTGCTTGGGAGGATGGGACTTGGGAGACATCTCTGCTTGGCCCCAGCTGGTACCTGCTACCAAACAGCTGTCAAGCAGTGATGGAAAAACCATGCAGCGTCTGTTTTCCAGAGGAGAGTCGTGCTCATGAGCCGCAGTGCACAAGGGCTAAAATCTCTTGGTTAAAACATATGTCGCAAGAAACGAGCAACACCTAAAGTAAACAGTTTACACAGAGGTGAGCATCTGCTGATTGCTGATATACACAGGCAAAATGAGTCTCTGTTTGAAAATGGCCTCGTTTTGCCTTTGCCTGCTTTTTTTTATATAGTGCAATAACTGACTCTTCAGCAAGGCAGAAGGCTCCACTACTTATGTTTCCACAGTGCATTTTCTCTCCCAAACAATGTTTGCTGTCCCAAGAGCCTAATTATCACCTAAGAGATGTTAACAGCCAGATCATTGAAACTTCCAAAAGGTTTTGATCAAATACAAGCAAGATGTAGTTTGTATTTTGCTGCCCTGTATTCCAGGAGCAGCTGGTCTCCTGAGGTAGTAAAGTGTGGACTAAGTTAATGAATTTAAATATGCTTCTGTTAGATCTTTTAATCATGAATGTAATTGCATCTGGTAGTCTTCTTAATTTTGAAATAGAGAGTATGTGATTGGATTTCTTTTTTTTTTTCCTTTTTCTTTTTCAAATCTATTGGTACTGTTCATCCCTTCAGGGAATTCTCCACAAGGAAGACCTTGTCTTCCCAGAGTGAACACTGGAAACTTTACTGTACTGATTCTTTCAATATTAATTTTCTGTATTAGCAATGCCCTTTCTGTCCGTCTCTACAACTGCTACTACCTTTGTTATGTCTGGCATAAGGAGGATACACATGTAGTAACAGGTACACCAAGCCCAAGCGTGGAGTGGGAGGAATTCACCTTTGGTTTTCTCCGTCTCCAACAATGCCTTTCATGCCAGCTCTGGCACTTGTCTCTAGGCTGACTGGAATAACAGGATGCACAAAAAGCATTAGCCCAGCTTCTCAGAAGGCCTAACAAGGGGAATTTGCACCCCAATACCTGTGTCCTACAGCTGACTGAGAGACATAGCTTTTCTGTGTTTGAGCTAATTGATAATAACAAACATCATCAGGGTAAATGGAGCAAACAAAGGAAGCAGTGCTAGCAGTTCCTGTGATGCTAAAAGCTTTCCAGATCTCTTGCTTTTGTACACACTCTCTTTTTGGGATGGAAAAATGAAATACGCCAAGCTGAGATCCCACAGACTATTCAAAGAAATGGATTGCAATGACCCTGCTACCCTCCAGCTCCCATTGGCAAAATAGTCAAAGAAAAGATAAATTCTTACGTGAAGACACAGCCAGGGGATTGGATGACTGAGGGTGGTGGGATATGGAGCCTTGTATAGCAAGAGTACCGGCACTCGCCCGTCCCAGGTTGGTAGTGACTGAAAGCTTCTCTGAGCTCAGCAGTTTGCCAGTGTACCTGAAAGAACTAGTGGCCTCAGCCCAGCAGATCCCAGTGGGCAGAGACTTATCACAGCATGCTCTAGGGATATAGATTGCCCCATTCTTATTTCAAAATTTACCAAACACAAGAAACTTTTTCTCTGTGATAATTGTTTTGACAGAGAGACTAAGCACATGCCCGCTATCAGAATGTGATTATTTCAGTAGAGCTGTGCTGATAAACCCCTTTTGGAAGAGAACTCACACTGGCAAGCATTCCTCTGCCTCTATCATTTAACCCATTTCCCTGGACAGAATAAGCTATACCCACAACTGTATATATAGCTACCCACAACTTTTTGCTGGCATTGCTATTTGGCTGACAGTGTTCTTTTATTATTTACTTCTCACAGTACAGCTATACCAGCAAAACTTTTCCATGTAACCTAAGCCTGTGAGGGAGAAAACTCCTGTGTAAATTTTTTGGAGGTGATGTTTCGTAGTCAAGCCTGAGGCAGAGACTTAAGCAAAAGGCTCTATAGATACAGAGTGGTAATGTCACAACGCAAACCCCAGTGCTCTGCGGTTATGTATGCACCATCACCTGCAGGCCAGGGGGCACTTCCTATGCAATGTTTGTGTAAGCACTGAATATATGCCGTTAAATTGGAAATGTAAATACTAGTGGCAAGTGCTGTCAGTCCCTCTGGAAGGAAAGCTGTGTGTGCAGAGAATTGCCTTGGGAGGAGGCGCTTGTGCCGACCCTCAGACTTGGTTCTGCCACCCCATCAGCAGCTGTGGTTGATACCCAGTTGGGGTGAGTTCAGTGTAACATGGGGTGCTGTCGGGTGGCACGCCGGCATCGCTGCCTCCAGCCACGGTATGGAAAGGGAAATATTCACAATTACTGATTCCCATCATCGTCCTCCCCCACCAGCCCAATTAAATGAAATTGCACTTGTGGCCTTAATACGTAAGTCAGAACAAATCCCATGAGAAGGGAAGAAAAATACTGCCATGAGGAGAGCCTCCCCTCCCTGCCGCCGGAGCGGCGGGCAGTGCTGCCAGCTGCAGGTGACATTCAGCAGCGGGCAGGTGCCATCTAGTGGGAGCTGGGCTGGGCCTGGGAGAGAGCTGGGTTTTCCCTTTGCGCCGGGATGTAGGGGTATTCCCAGGCCGCAATAGAAGCAGGAGGAATAGTCCCCCTGTGCACTTTCTTTGGAGAAATGCAAAGGGATTTTCTGAGTTGAAAGCAGTGCTTTGGGGAATCGCAACGTACACTTTTAAGCACGTAATTAGACTTATCTGCAGTAGAGCTGCAGAGGAGCTTGGTTGCCTTTCAACCAGCTAGAACACCAGAGTCCTTCAAATGGAAGGTGAGGCAGTAACATTAGCCTGTATTTTTTTAAAAGAAAAAAAAAAGTCTCTCAAGGATTTATTCATCAAAAAGCTGCTTTTCAAAATCACATTCAACACATAGCCGCTTTTCTGGTAGTCATAAGTGCTCTGCTAGCCACAGGGCAAGGGATCTCATTTACCACCCTTAGAGGCAGAAGAGCCCATGGTTTGTTAGGGCACGATATCCCTTCTTCACAGTCCAGGGGGGCTGTCCCTGTGAAATACCCACTTGGTATTTCATTGGACCTGAAATTCACTCCGATTTGCTAACTCTTTCAGCCTCATAATGTATTGATCTGGGGGATCACCCAACAGAGAAATCCTGTGGTTGTTAAAGTTTTGAAGACTCAAATATCCCTCTGCAGACACAACCCACGAGTTTGATTTGCGATTCCTGCGAGCGCAGCTAAGAGGAAACAAGAGGGTTCCTGTAATTAGAAATAGCTTTGCTGTTCCTTGCACCTCGCTCGACAGTGCCTGGGACAGGTCACTGTCAGTGACAGGATGCTGGCTGGCCTGGAGGGATCACTGATGGATCTGGAGCAGACCTTTCCAGCACTGCTCAGCTAATGAATTTTGCAGTCTTTGTTAGCTTCCTCAGTGTGGTGATTCACTTAGGAGAGAAATTGTTTCTGTGACCCAGACCATCACTTTGACCGTCCTTGTTGGATATTTCTGTATGCCTGCTTTAAATGAACTGTGGCTGCTGAGGTTGGCAGAAGGTACTAGTGCCTTTTGGTGTAAAATACCTGCACCACACACTGTGCGTGTTACATATTTTCCCTTTCTTTAAGAAACAGTATTAATAAAAGTGCTAATTGCGGGCCAGCTCATGCTGTGTTGTTTTCAGGCTGAAGCAAAAGAAGTTGAAGCCAAGAATTAACCTACTGTTTCCAGATCAGTTATTTGTGAAAAAATGAGTAATGATGCCCACTAAGTCTCCAGTTGTGCTGTCAGGAAGGGCTGGTATTGCTAACAGTAACAGCATGATGAATAGCACCCTCTTCATCGGGCTGCAGCCCTTCCTGCCAGCCTCAGCACCTTCTGGGGTGGTTTTAAGAGCAAACTCTAAGCACATCCTAAGGTCTGACTCTGGATGCTGTGCCACACGCAGAATGCACTGCAGCGTGGGTTTCTTAGTGATGGCATGGCCTGTGTGAGATCAGTTGCTTTTCGCTGCTTACCCTTTGATAGATTTGTTGCATACGGCTTTTAGTAATGTCTTGATTTCCCAGGAAATAATGTGTTTTTGACAGAAGCCAGGGATCTTGTTACTCCTGCCAACTGGCAAGGGGGGTGCCTATATGCATATAGATACTTGGTGTTTAATAATTGAACCTGGCTATATCAAGGTTGGCAGCATGTCTTGCAGCTTTAAAGACAGGGCATTGTTATAGGAAAGTGGGATGTTTTCCTGTGCTGAAGACAGATTTTTCTTCCCCAGCTAATCCTGGTGTCTGCAGCTGCTGTCTAGCTATCACCTCCTAAAAGGCAGGGAATGAACTTCTGAACATCTGTAACAGCTACATTAAGTGGCGTGGTTTATTGTGGAATTATGGATGATGATGGCTGGATTACTAAATTGTAAATCAATCAAAGGCATTCTGATGATATTCTAAACCATGAGAGAGAGACTCATGCAGGAAGAGACAGTGATTTATTGCACCAACTGGTAACACATCCATCCCCAGTCATTTTTATTTATCATTATTTTGAAAAGATTTCAACCCTTCATAAAAGAGAATAAAAAAAAGAAATCTGTGATGATGATAAAGTTTTGCTGTAATGAAAATTGACACTCCTGCACTGTGATTTCTGGTGATAGGAAAGTGGAGAATAAGGAACTTACGATACACAAACTTCACAATAAATTAGTTGAACAATTGCCTTTGTTTAATTGTCTTTTACGAGCAAATGAAGGGAGCTTTTTCCTTTTTATTCTTAAATCTATTCCTTTGAAAGTGTCTCACACTATCTGTAGTTTTAAACCATTGGTATCCAGGATTTTGAATGCTTAGCAAGTCATCCATTTCGAAGGCATTAGCAACACAGACAGGATTTATTTCAATCTCTGCAGTTGATTCTTTGATTCAGGGCTTGCTTAAGTGCATTCCAGTGCAATTAATTAGAAAAACAGTATAAGGCAGTGGCAACTCCAAGTGATCTTAAATGTAAAAGTGACTGATTAGTAGCTCGGCTTTCTTGAGGATTATCTATTTGTGGCTTGACAGCATCTGCTATTCCTGAGCAAGGGAGAGTCAGTTAATTGAGAAGAAGGAGCTTTGGTACTCTTTGTAAGCCACTAATATGACTATTTGCAAGAAAAGCAGCAGTGTGGGAACCTCTCCCAGTACTAATTTTAAGAAGGAACTGGGTAAATGGAATTAGGACCACTCACCTCTCTCATCCTGTTAGGAATATGGCAGGATGTAGATACTGATCTCCTTGGCTGGGCAGTAGTTCCCTTTCGCTAGCAGCCCTACGTGGCTCACAGAGAAGCAGAGGAGGTCTTTGGAAAGCAGTCCTTGCACCAGCTTGCACTGTGGCTGCTTCCAGGAATGGGCTGTGCTGCTCTTTGTGTTTTCCTTCCTTGGGATGTCTTGTTTCTTGATGTACCCTGGCTGGCTGGAAGTTATAATGTTTACTTGTATGTCCAGGATGTGTCAATCTACTTTCAAAATTCTGTGCATCTCGATTCTGTTTCCTGAGTCTTCCCACTCTGATCAATAAGAGTAGCCATCCATCAATTTTTGATTGGAACAAGATTGATCCGCGAGCAACTCACGGGTGTCTGTGTTGCAGTTGCAGCTGCCTGACTCAAATATTGCATCCCTTTGGGATGAGGCAGGCAGTGGCCGAGGAATTCAATTGTCCTGCATAAGCGATCGATATCTGCTCCTCTCACTACTCTTGCTCCCTTAATCTTCCTGTATGGTTTCTTTATAATTTAATCTTCTTCAAGGAGACATACTTCCTGTCTATCATGCTGTTACACGTTTCTTGAATCTTCCTTGAATCTCACCGCCAGTGGAGCTCCTGTGATTCACAGGAGAAGCTGGCTTACAGTTCAAAAGAAAATGCAAATTCCAGCCTATCTGCTTTGTTTGCAGCTGATTCAGATAAATACCTTTGCATATTGCACAGTTACTTCTGCTTTGTCTTTGCACTATTTCATCTTGCTTCTGGTTTTCTTTTTTGTGTGGCAATATCTCTATGGTTCTTTCTTCTGTGTCCTGAAGCATGCAGGCATCAGATGCAGAAATCCCACTTTATTAGGTAAAATATGCGCTTGTTTTATTCACTGTATCCATCTTGACACCTGGGGAGGCTGAATCCCTGGCATTCTCTCT
Source organism: Anarhynchus alexandrinus (assembly GCA_008711295.1). Taxonomy (NCBI): domain Eukaryota; kingdom Metazoa; phylum Chordata; class Aves; order Charadriiformes; family Charadriidae; genus Anarhynchus; species Anarhynchus alexandrinus. The sequence goes on along the minus strand of VUYV01000175.1, from coordinate 724,817 downwards.
CTTCCCAGGGCAAAGACAGTACGAAGCTGCACAGATTTCTGTGCAGAACCAGAGCATCTCCGTCCCAATGACAATGGGGAGACTTAAATAGTTCAGCCTCCTTGCTAACATGGCAGCCTGCACTGGCAGTTTATTAGGGGACAGCACTTGCCCCCTGGAGCTAGAATGAGACCCCAGATGTTTTCCACTTAACCTAGCTAGTGATAGGGTGAAAACTGCGATCTTACGCTACCTATCCAGCGCAAATTGGTCTCCGACACAGAGATGAAAAGTTCAACGTCTCGTTGCAAATGTCTCATTACTCTTCAGGGGTTGATTTGTTTCTTGCTCGATTCTAATGTGTCTAACATACAGGGAGAAACTCAAAAAAACAGTGGGTACAGTACCCTGCTAGCAAATATTTTATAGTAAATACAGCTGTAATGTGTTACTAAAATCTGTATTTTGTGTGATGCTAAAATCAATAGAAACAAAAGTCTCTGCGAAAGAGCCAGTAAGTGAAGGGAGTGAAAATTTTTCATATGGAGAATGGCAGTGTTTTTTCATCCTGAAATTTCCTACTTTGATGACAGCAGGGGCAATAATAAAAGCAAAAGAATGCAAAGAATAGGCATGGGTTGCAGTCCACATTTCTACCGTCTGGCCTCTGCCAGCACTGATGTAATCCTTCTGGCAGGGAAACTTTCCATTGCAGTCCCTCAGCATTCAGATGTGCTATTGATTAGTGGGTTTACTAAGGTCACTTAGGAATCACAACAAACCTCCTGAAACTTGGGAAAGGTAATAAATCAAAGGTATTTGATTTGTAACTTGCCGTCATTTTTGGTGCCTTGCTTCAGTAGAAGACAGCAGTCAACACTTCCTAAGCGCTTGATATGAGGGAGATTATGATGGCAAAAGAAAGCACTTGTTTATAAACGCTGCAAGTAACATAAGCTTTTAATGGGTCCTAGAGGAGTCCAAGGCTCCAGAGGGCTCTGGAATGCCTTCCTCTCCGCCCCCATCTGCTCCCCTCACCCTGACCCCCACTTTTTTTTTTCCGAGCCTTTGGCCAATTTTCATCACATCTGTCATTTTGAAAAATGAACTGGTGGTTCACTTCTAAGGTTCGTAACATGTCATGTATCTTTTTTTAGATTAACTTGTTTGCAGGAGACAGTGCAACAGGAAATTCTTGTGCTTACACAGCAGCTCAATTTTCTTGAAAAGCAGAGACGTTGTTAAAACTCATAGTCTGTGTCTATTCTGCTAATTGCATATAAACCAGTCATGAGACGTGAGGGTGATAGGACCATACTTGTTTCCTGGGTAAAAGCCTATTAGTAGTATATTGCTAATACCCAACCATGCCTTTCGTGAAGCTGCATTTCATTCCAGACATAAAATGCTCCCTTATATTACCATATGTATCTCATCAGTACAGAATAGGCTGTATCATACTGCCATTCCCAAGGTGGGCATCGAGGCTACATGTGTCCTCCCAGCTTTCTAACAAACCACAGTTTCACCCATCTGCCCTTGGGGCTGACTTACATCCTTTGTACCTCCACTCCAGCTCTGCAGTCTTTGCCAGTATAATTCAGAAGGAATATCTATGTAAAAGGAATATATATGTAATAGTATTCCAACTATTGCTTTGTAGACCTTCCTTTCTTTGTAGGTCAACTTTAAATAGAGACGTCTCACATTGAGCTGTTACTGTGCTGCAGCCACTGTGTGTGCAGAGGCGCATGCAGACACACAGCGTTATCGCTCCTACAGATTCCAAATTCTGGATTGCTGCAGGGTGTCCAGATCGAGCACACAGATTGATCTTTTCCTTGGTTTCATGTCTGCAGGTTTCTTCACCACCAGGCTGGAGAAGGCCCTTGCAGTTGTGTTTGAGTCTATCCCCTGTTTTTAAAGCTGTGACTCAGAGCCTGTGCATGTCTTGTGAACGCCAAAAGGGGAGCTTTTGTTTAAAGTTGTTCTGAGTAGATGGAGGGCTGGTTGTTGCTCTTGTGAAATGCCTGAGCTGCTGCTTGCTCTTTTGTCTCCTTCTTCACTGTCAGCTTCTGTTATCTTTTCTACTGCCTTTGCAAGAAAGATGTGCTGTGTTTGGTACACACAGGTACACACACGCACGAGCTTCACGCTGCCTGGCTGGCACTGCAGCATGACCATTCATGGTATGATGAAAGGCTGCATCACCAGGATGGTGAAGCATTCATCCTCCACGTTATATGAAATACATAGGGGAAAAAAAAAGAGAGGTGTGGCATGCCTACTCACAGTTAAATTATTTTTTTGACTCAGAGTTAAATAGTACTGGTATTTTTAAGTGTATACTTCATGAATATAAAACATTTAAATTTCCTGCTAAAAGATAGAAATATGGAATAGATTCTGACTCTACAGCCATTTATATCCAAAAGACCAGACCTAAGTAATCCCAGGTTCATTTACACTCCGAAATCCAGTACAGATCTACTTACAACCTCAGCCAGTATCGTTGTAGCTGCTGGAATTAGAATTGACTCTGTTTCTACATTTTTAATCTGTTCTTCCCCAAGAGGTTTTAGATTAGAATAGTTCAGTTGGAAGGGACCTATCATGTAGTCCAACTGCAATTCTCCTGGCCAGTAAGGGTGAACTGGAAGGGGTAGCAGGTAAGGCTGCAGCCCCAAAAGCCGTATAAACGTTGCCAGCTACAGAAGTGCTCCTTTTTCAGGGGCTGCTGGTGCTCACACCCCATCCCATGTTTCAGAGGGAGTTAGACATGTCATGTCAGCGGGGATCCAAAGCTCCGAGCACCCAGCAGGCACTGAGATGCAGGGTTGTTAAGCCAGGGTCTTCCACAGACTCCCGAATCTGCTTTGAAACCCCTTTCTTGGGAATGGAGGAATATACGTTTGCATTAAACTGCATTTAAGCTATCCTGGAAGAACAGCCCTTCTTACTCCCCCATTGCCTTAACAGGAGCCGAGGGTGCAGATGAATTATTAGTGGTTCCTTGGAACTGCTGTGACATGTGAGACTCCACTTTGCATACGCCTGCGATTAGGATAAGCAGGCGAGTGGTTTCTGGAGCATCCATCCACACACAGACAGGCATTCATATAGCAGCTTTTTGTTTAAACACTCTCAAAAACACAGCCAAATTGTGAAAGGGTGTAGGCTCCCCACAACTCTGCTTCCTTTTCAAGAAGGGGTAGCTGCACTGAGACCCCCAGTTTTACCTGCTGAAACCCTCCCCTGTGTGTTTAGAAACCTGTGCTTCAGATTGCATCCAGCCAAGAGAGTCTGGGAGAGTTTATTTTTTCCATTTGGAAGAAAAGCATGTCAAATTGTCTGTAGTACGAGAGTATTCTCTTCTGCCTCCATCTCCCGAAGCAGCCCGAGGGTTGTTTCTAGGGGTTCGCTCTCAGGGGGCTGCCAACGGCATGGCCTGGCATTGCTGCACTGGGAATTGGCCCATGGCAAAACTGGACCCTGGGAAGAGTCTCTGAGTGAAGATGTGGAGGGTGAGCAGAGCCTGGGTAACGGTTGGCTGTTACATTTCAAAACATCCTATCTTTTAATGCAGCGGAGTCCCAAGAGCAGAGACCATCAGGCAAAACAAACACAACTGTGCAAAACAAACCCAGTTACCAAAGCAAGCACTGGCTTGCTGTAAAGACGCCCCCCCTTTACTGGAAAAGAAAACCATTGATGTAGGTGTTTACCCAGTCTGCGTACTGGGGGCTTGGCTTTGCTGTTAAGTTTCTTGGCTTTTGGTGTTTTGTGTGGCAATCTTTATTTAAACATAGGGGACAGAAGAGACTTGTTTATTTATTTGTTTGTTTGGGGTTTTCTTTCTTTTTCTATGACTTTTAAAGGGCTGAAGAGTTTATTGTGTGTGAAATGCAGGAAGAGTCTAAATGAACACCAGATGAGAGGAAACAGACTGAGGAAAATTAGGGCTATTTGCTACCAAAGGAAGTAATCATTGTACATATATTAAATTCCAATCTCTAACTGAGAGTGTGTTTTGCTATTCAAGAAATCTGACTGTAGAGTAAAAAATAGGGAAATAAGTAGAGTCTTCCCAAGTTTTGGCTGTAAAAGCAGTAAGCAGGGGTTTGGTGTACTGATGGTAAATAAGGCAGGAGGCAACTTTTACTGAAGCAAGTGCTGAGGTTGGCTGGAGCACGTTCTGCACCCCAGTGTTTCCCACTGCAGCGGAAGGTCGTTTTGCGGCTCTGTGCAGAAGGGTAAAAGAGATTTTCATACGTCTGTGATTTGTAGGTAACATTTAACATGACTTTATAATGAGAATATAAATTCCTTATAAACTTCCATCTGCCACATTCTCAGCTCATTCATCATTAGAGACACCTGACTCATCTTTACTTATTTACCTGTAAGCAATTGCTGGAACTGCTCCTTTAGGATGCACTGTCCATTTTCAGTGGAGATAACTGTTACCTAATAATCCCCTTAATTGTCTCTGCAAGGTGAGGGTTTAAGTGACGACAGTAGGGGTGCTGACTACTCCCGTTCTTCTTTCCTTGGTCCCTGCAGACTAACAGCAGGGTGTGTGCACGTCTTCATGTCGCTGCTGGGAGGCAAAGTCACTAGTTGGTTTAGTGATAAACTATTTACAGAGAGAGCCAGTATGAATTGAATAAGGACCCTCACAAATGATTTGTGGAGTGCATAATACACGGGCTTGGCTTACAAAGATGCCTTAAATTAACTGCAAATTTGACATTACTACTTCTTTTAAACAAAACAGAGTGTTTCTCATTCCTGCAACCTGGCAGACACCCTGTTCAGTTCAGTTAATTCAGCAAGGACATAGAAAGATTTTTTTTATTATTATTATTTTCTTTAGCAGTAGCAAAATGGTAGCCTGGGGGCATGTTGCTTTGACAGATTGGGGTTATATGGTTGAAGCTGACCTATGCAGCTTGCTTCCCCTTCCCCCTCCCAGCAGGCAGGATGAAGCACATATGATTGGAAGTGGCTATCCTTATTTTGCTCTTTATCTGATGGAAGGCCACCACAGTAGTCAAGAAGGACTTGTTATAAATTTTGCTTTTCCTGTGAGGGATGCTTGAAAGCTCAGTGAATAACCTGTAGAAATAAAAAATAAGATATTTTGGCTGTGTGGGAGGGAAGCATTTAATCACAGCGAAGAATAGGGGATTGCACAGTCAAATAAGCAGTTCTTGACAGATTTTAGAGACCAGCAGCGGGAAGTAAGAAGGGTGTATCAAATAGTGGTGTAGGAAAGCATAAATGGAAATGAACTGAAGAGAGATAATAGCATCGTATTTAGAATCTGTCACTTTATCAGAATTATGTTGACTGGTTATTAACAAAAGAGAAGGAATTGTTTTTTTAGAGGAAGAAGGGTTTCATTTCCCCTTCATTAGCTGAGGAACCTGCTGACAGGAATTAAGGCAGAATATTACTAAATGGGGGCTTCAGCCACTCCCTCATGTCTGCAAGAAAGGGTTATTTTTAACCCAGATCTGCTCAGTGACTGCAACTGCAGCACAGCCCTGCAAAAAAAAAAAAAAAAAAAAGCTCTGCTGGCAAAACTAAGGCTGCTTTGTGCTGCTATGAGAGAATGGGACGGAGAGGTCCGGGGTGGGAATCTTGTAGGGCAACAGTGCCCCTGACGCCTGTGTCATGAAAATATGCCTCAAGTTAACTATTGTCCTCTGACCTCAATCCATGCTGAAACAGGGGCTTTGCATAATCATTGAAGGAGACGGTTCCTGCTCCAAAAGATGTTATGTTTTGAATTGCCAAAATAGACAAAGGAGACATTGTCAGCCCTTCACACATGGGAAACAGAGGCAGAGAGAGAGAGATTTGTCTGGGGCACATAGGCTAATTTTGACAGAAGGGGTACTTAGACTCGAGTTTCCTGAATTCATTTGTGTACTACAACTGCAAGATTGCCCTTCATTGCTAATATTGGATTTTTTTTCTCCCTGAAACTTCAGTTCTAATACAGGGTTATCTATCAAAAACATGATTTCATTTTGCTCCATTTAATAAATACACTAGTGATTTTTTCCTCAGACAAAACTGTGCAGCTTGCACGTACATCCAAGTTTCAATGCTGAAGTTGCAAACACCCCAGGGAGCTTCAGGTGGATTTTCACATTGGGACTGCCAGGGACAATAATGCAAAGAAAGGCAGAAGTGTGACTTTGGCTTCTGCTTTTCTCTGTCCGCTGGGGATCACAACCCCGTGTATATGTAGAAGGGGAGCCTACAAGAGTAGTAATGCTGTTCTGCTCAGGGAAGAAAAAGAAAAATATCGTAATAACTAGAATGTCCGTTTTTCTTGCTCAAACTTGTTAACTCCAGGAAGGCCAGTGAGACTTGGCATTGCATGCCCAAACTGGGGCTGTTTGGGTTTTTTATGAGGCAGTATTGAGTGGAACCATCTGGGCTAGGAGAAGACCACACTTCTGAAATGAGCCTTTAGGAATACTTAAGTTAAGTAGCTGTCTGGGGCACCACGCTGAAAGGAAGGGCACTCACAGCTGCGTGTATTTTATGGGTTTATTTTATCTCCGATGACAAAAGAGAACTTACTAGTCATGTGGTTCCTCATAAATTTCGAGCCACTGCTGACAAGTGGCACTGCCTGTGTTCTCAACCACGCTGGCGCAAAGTTCCCCCGACTTTCTGGCTCGTGATGTTAATAATGATGCTGCTAATGGATGATGCTTTAGAGAGATATCTAACTTTGAACTTAAAGGCAATCCCCAAGTTACAGTTTGAGAACGGAAACTTAAATGTCTTAAGTACCTTGGATGAATACTTCCATGGTCATTTGTCTATATCGAAGTGGCTCATGTCTCTGGTTCCTGAGGCCCCAGTCTTCCTAAAGGTGTGCTGTTCACTTTCCTGAGAGCTGAGGGAATCCGCACCTCTGAAACCAATGTCCTTCCAGAAAGCTAAATACAGGTTTGGGAGCATAACTTTCAGTATGTCAACAGTGCGTCTCAACTTGGGCAGATTAAACTATTCTTTTGCATTGCAGTCTCTGTTTTTCTTTATGCCCTATTGGGGCAGCTTCCTAAACTATCTCCAGGGAACTGGTTTAACTGCCTTTATTCCAGTTTCCAAAGATATATCTTATTTCTGTGTTAGGAGGCAAGCTCCCCTCCTTCAAGCACTTTTCTATGTGACAGACCTGGAAAGGGGCACATCAAATTCAGTATAATTTCAGAAAATGTAACCTATTTTCCTATGCTTTCTATTCACTGAGATGAATCTTAGAGAGAGAGATTGCTCATGGTAAAATATTTACCAGTGTATCGCCTCAACGAAGATAATAGGTCTTATAGTGCAGGTGTGAAGAATGAAATACTTGCTCCTTAACCTTTTTTCAATCTATGTCCTGTTTAAGTTGTCTCTGTTTCAACGGACCCTAGAAGCTTTGCATGGTATTTATTAACCTGATTTATTAATAGGCTCCTAAAGTTTAAACAGAGAGAGAGAGAAGACAAACTGGACTCAGGCTTACAGGAATACGATTCATGCCAGCTCTGCCACAGACACCCATTTGACTTTATGCACATTATTTAGTATTTGTGGTTCCCCTGTCTGCAAAATGCAGATACTAATTCTTCTTTTTTTCCCTATCCATACTTGTGTAGACAACAGGTATGGACAGGAATTAGCTCCTCCTGTGTCTTTGGATACCTCAGAAATGAGTCCCTGATCTTAGCTGAAACTTCTAGTTGCTTCTGTAAGCCACATAATAATAACTGGCTTCTGCTTCGGGGAAAAAATGCAACCTTTGGATTACATTGGTGTAAATAAAAAGTCCACTGCAGTTCACAAGTCAAAAATGCTGGTAGTGTTTAGCATCAATGTCTGTCGCCTGAACATCTGGCATTCATCATTGCTTTCCTTTTCCTTCCACTGTCATATTTTATCCCCATCTGTTAGAGGTTTCTTAGTACTGTCTATATAAATCATAGCTGCATCTCAGTCTGGGTAGTTGAATCATTACAGGCTGCAATGTAAATGAAGGAAAAAGAGGTGAATTTAAGGGAAGTGTTTCTCTCTGCTCCCCTTCTTTCTCCCCTCTCCCTGTCCACAGGCAGTACTAGACAGCCTTACTGTCTAGCGTGGTACCTCTGCTATGAAGAGAGATGGAAAAATTTCCAAAAATAGCAAATGTTTTTGCCATCCCTAATTCTGAAGGCAGAAAGCGGGAGAGGCGTTGAAGCCTGAGTGGACATCCATTGCCATTGTTGGAAAGACCAAAATGTACTGCTTTGGAACAACTCTTCAGCAAGATAATGATAAACTGGGAAAGCAAACATTCCTTAAAATCAGACTTCCCAGGCAATGACTTTGATGTATTTTCTTAAAATTAAATTACTCTTATTGCAGTAACTTAGGTTACTGCTAGGACAGATAATACTGAAGGTGCTAGGATAAGATGGGTGTGTTAATATTAGCCAAAGCAGATTTTTGTTACTTTTTTTTTTTCCTCAAAAACCTGTGTAATGCCTTCATAATGGCCATCACTTTCAGCCCTCCCAAGCCGTGCTGGCAGGGCAGCGAGCCATAGCAACATTCCAAAGATGCATTTCTGATGGGGAAACGAATCCAACACCCCCCCCCCCCCATATGAGGTATTCCCAGTAGCACGCGTGCGTTACCCTGGCAAAGCCAGGTGCTCCCGTTTGTACACAGTGTCACACAGCCCCATGCACTTGGAGCACATGAGGATTTAATTCCCTGCTAGCTTTAGCAACTAGAGACGGTGTTTCCTTGTTCTAGAAACACTCAGGGACACTATAGTCCCAAGCTACTGGAAGTTAGGGAAAAAAGGGCCCATTTCCCTCTGCCTGGAGAGGGCTGTTGCAGACTGCCATTGCTATCAATCCCAGAACTTTATCCAGGCTCAAGGTGGGCTGAAGCTGGAGGGTCTCTCTGTACAAGACAGCGATCATGTTTTCAGTTCAAGGGATGGCTTGTATTGTTTGGAACTTCATTATACTTGGAACAGCAAGAATGCCCCATGTCACTATGTGTGTTCCTCCCGATTGTCTTGCTTTTTCACCCTTTTTAGTCTCATGTATCAAAAGTGTGTCTTCAGTTTTCTTGAATTGATAGCAGGTTAGCTGAAATGAGAATAAACCATTGCTACTATTGCTGGTTGTCAACTTGTGCCTTCTCTTTCTACAGAGCATATTGCATTCCCGATTGCCCATTATTTTTCACTTATGTTCCTGTGGTGTTATCCTGCTACTCAGTGCAAACTCCCATATTTCAGCTCAGCAGCCAGATCAGTCAAGCAGTAGGTGTCCTGCTCAGCATCTGCACAAAGTGAGAGTGATCGGCCCAGCTCATAAGCAGAGTAGTTGCTGGTCTGTCCTGCAGAGCAAGCCCTGGCTGATTCAGAGGGTGCAGGCTCATGTGAAAGGCCAGGCGGTCCCTAAAGTCACAGTTGCTCTCTGAAGCTGGTAGATCAGTTGAATCCTGATGATTGGTTCTGACATTGCAGTCTGTTGCTAGAAACGGATGTCCTGGTTAAAGCGTTACTACTTGACAAGACTAAAATGGTGGGCAATGAGAAAGAGAAACATGGGTCTAATGTTGCACAAGCTACTTCATGTGAGATATTGCAAGAAGAAAATAATCCAAGAGTACAGTGGAATGGATGCTGTAATGTTGATTTACTCTTGTGTTTTTGATATCTGCACTAGATCTCAGCTTGCCAAGCATCTTTGTTGTTACTAGCAAAATATTTATTTTATTTTCTCTTCTTCTTGTAGAAAATTTTACTACATCACACTGCTGAGAGACCCCGTATCTCGTTACCTCAGCGAATGGCGCCACGTCCAACGAGGAGCTACTTGGAAGACCTCCTTGCACATGTGTGATGGCAGGACACCAACTCCTGAAGAGCTGCCATCGTGCTATGAAGGCACGGACTGGTCAGGCTGCACGCTGCAGGAGTTCATGGATTGCCCGTATAATTTGGCCAACAACCGTCAAGTGAGGATGTTGGCTGACTTGAGCTTAGTGGGCTGCTACAACATGTCTTTCATCCCAGAGAACAAGCGAGCACAGATCCTGCTGGAGAGCGCAAAAAAGAACCTCAAAGACATGGCCTTCTTCGGCCTGACAGAGTTCCAGAGAAAGACTCAGTACCTGTTTGAGAGAACTTTTAATCTGAAATTCATCCGGCCCTTTATGCAGTACAACAGTACCAGGGCAGGAGGGGTGGAGGTGGATAATGACACCATCCGGAGGATTGAGGAGCTCAATGACTTGGACATGCAGCTCTATGACTATGCAAAGGACCTCTTCCAGCAGCGCTACCAGTACAAACGGCAGCTAGAGAGGATGGAGCAGAGGATAAAGAACCGGGAAGAGAGGCTTCTTCACCGGTCCAATGAAGCACTTCCCAAGGAAGAGACCGAAGAGCAAGGACGCTTGCCCACTGAGGACTACATGAGCCATATTATAGAGAAGTGGTAGCCTAGGCAGACTTTTATATTAATGATATTCTAGGGTTTCCATATAAAAGATCATGGAAGTAAAATTACAAAAACAACAAAAAATATTTTATTTAAAAGCAAGTCTGTAAAACAGAAGATAGATTGCTTCCTTAAGCATAGGGTCTTTTTACTGTTTCTTACAAGACCGATGAGATTCTTAAAAAAAATAAAATAAATACATAAAAATAAAAAAGGGTCAACATTGTAATGCAGAGGTAAAAAATGCACAAATGCAGTTACCCACTCTTAAGGCCAAATACAAAAAAAATGTTTCTCATCCTCACAATTCAAACACAAACGGCAGAAGTAGGATTTTTAAAATCTGTTTATCCCCTGAGCATAAAGATATAAAGATACATAATTAAAAACCAAGGAAATGGAGGTTTTCTTTTGTGGGTGTTCTTGGAGGTGGGATGGGAATTGCATTGCTTGTAAGTAAATGGTAGCAGTGACTAAGTTAAGGATGTGCTGTCCTGTCAGGCGGTGTGATCTGAGCACAAGGGCAGTCACTTCATTTTAGCTGGCAGCCGCTGCCAGAAAGTAGAGCACCATAAAAATAGAAGAAGAAAAAAAAACCATCAGAGGATGAGAAACATTGAAGCAAATTGACTATGGCCTAGGATATGTACTTAGCACAGTGGTTTTGATACATTGCACTGGTATCACATATACATACACAACTCCATCACAAAAATAATAGGGAATTCATGCACAGAGCTCCCAGATTTGTTTCACAGGCAGGTCCCCAAACAAGTTGAAAGCCGACCAAATTCCACATAGGCTCAAACGTGCACTCACATGCCATCCTGTCACCCTACACAACTGCCACCCATGCCGTCATCAGTATTATGTGTTAACAGCACATGAAAACCCTATCCTACATGCTAAAAAACAAAAAGGAAGACAAATTTAAATAGCAATACTCCCTCATAAATCTGCACAAGTTCCAGGGAAGACCCTGCAAATAATCAGTCAATAATGGGAACATGATGAGGGGGTGATTTTGTTTTGTTTGTTGCTATGTGAAATACTGAACTAGAACAAGCATACAGACGTACCCGTATCTGTATTTTTTCAGTTATTTTTACTTTCTTTTATCAAGAGATAATGGGCATCAGCCTGCTTCCAGTGAAGTCACTAGAACTGATTTAAGTGGGAACAGGATGGGGCTCCCTTCCAGAGCTGTGAAAATTTCTGACTATGGGTCTGAATTAATTATGAGACAGTGCACATTGTCTTTTGGCAGAGTGCCTGTTCTGCAGCTCTTACTTTAAATGAACAAGCTGTGTTCATAAAACTGGAAAGGGGGAATCATGGATAATGTTTTTTTAGTCTCAGACCACTTTCAAAGCAGAACTCTTTCTCTTTCAATGCTGTTTTTTAGGGACTCATGTAAGTTTAATCCTCCAGTGTGGTGACAGTCTAACCAGGTTCTGCTTACTGACTTTTGAGTCATAGAACAACAATGACTTCTCTAATTCCTCTTCACACTCTCCAAATTAAAGTATGGCTTATTTTCTTGCTGTTGCAAGCACTTTTTTGTTTGGCTGGAAGCATGGAAATGAAGCAGTTTTTGCCTGTTTCATGTCTCGCCCCATTATTACTCAGCCTGTAAGACCTGAACCAGCTATTGTTTAGGGTAAACTATGAACCAAATGGAATATGATTTGATTTTCAAAGGCCATGTTAACTGCCGATCAAATATGGCATTGAAATCACTGGAGGAGAGGCAGAGAGCTCATGCAGTCAACTTTAGCATGTCATTTTCACGGTGTCCCTTTCCCATCACGCAAATCCACTGAAGTGCTGCTTGTTTTGTATTTTCATTCTCTCTGCCTCTGTACGCTCTTTCCAACAGTTTCAAATTCAGACTGAGTTTTGGAAAGGAGGGGCTGCCTTAAGCAGAGGAGCTGCCTTGTTTCTTCTGTGTACACCCTGGGGGATACACCTTGCTTTTGGAGATGTTCTTCTCCAGAAGAGTAAAGAAAATTAAAAACTTAAGAGTAGAAAATACAAACAGCACTTTGGGCTCAAATACAACCCTCTTCCAGCCCCGATCCAGTCCACCAAAGTCAAAGGATGTCTTTCCTATTGATTTCAGATGGATTTTGATCGGGTCCACGTCCTTGTGCTGTGAAGTGCCCAAGCACACGCTCGTTTGTCTTCAGGCACAGTGGGACGTTGTTACCCATGCATTCGGCTGGTACCAATATTTGCTAGTGTTACTGCTGTGTTTAAGGTTTTGTCAGTTCCTTCTGCCACAGACCAGCCCCTGCTCCCACAGATGTGTAGCCTGGCCATCAGCATTCCCTCCTAGCTGAAAAGTGGGAAGCGAAATGAAGCAATTTTCGGTTGTTGGCTTGGGGGCAGAAGGTATTACAAATCCATTTGCTCATCTCTGAATTCCAAGACTGGGAGGAGCTATGTCTGATAGTTCCCAGCGCTTTTATGTGTTTCTGTAACTAAAGAAAACATTTGTATTTTAAAAATGCAATTTTACAGGCTGTTTACCCACAAAACCAATACACAAGATATAAAAAGCAACTGTTTTATATGCACGGTTTCCAGCTTTACCCAAAGGCTTTTCACTGTGCGTTCTGCATTACGGATCCATAATACACCAATGGTTACTGCAGCGAATCCATATTTGAGGTACACGTGGGCTCAGCCCCGGCAGGGCCATGCGGTGAATGCCCAGGCAGGTCCGCGGGTGCCAGCACTGACTTCTGAGAGCCATTCAGTACTGAAGGCAAAAGTCTGCTCTCATCTACCAAAGGGTGACAGTAAACAGGACTGTGTATGGTTGGGATCGGTAACGTTATTTGGCCCGGTTTGCCTGAGTTATTTCTGCATTATGGGCTCTGAGTAACCAGCTGGATTTTAATGGATCTGTCTGCAGGTTTCTCTAAATCAGAGGCAGCCTCTGACCCTAGAAGCATGTCAGTAGAAGACCTTGTTCCAACATTTTCTTTGTAATATATTGCAGTAACAAGCAAAAGAAATTAAACTATCTTGAAAACTGTCTTGTTAACAGTTTCACTTCAACCCACAAAAGGAGGGCTGACGTCAGTTTAGTACTGAGGCCGAAATTCCTAGATTCAAATCCTGTGCCCGGCAAATGCCTCAGTTTCTCCACCTGTACATTGGGAATAGCAAATTTGTGCACTGTAAAGAGGCACTCCAAGCTATGAGAAGTTTAGGGCACTTTGAAACAGATTCCAAGTATCAGAAATGAAAAGAATGACCCAAAAGCCACCGCTCACCCTGGCTGCTGTGCTGGTCTATGGCTGTAAGCCATGCTTTTGTGTATTGCAGGTGCTGTGTGCCAGAGCGTGGCTTGCAGGACGTACCTGGCACCATCTTCTTCCTTTAGTGGGTTTAAGGGAACTTTTTTAACATAATGTGAATGTAGTTTTTTGTGATTTCTATGTACTACAGTTTGAAGTGGTACAATTTCTTTTATTTTTAGGACTGATTATTTGATGCTACAATAACATGAAAAATGTATGTGTAGTTTTAAAATGAATGGAGAACAATGGCTTTAAGGCACTCCAGCAGAAGTAGTGGTCAGATAGTACATTCTTGTTCAATATCTGCCCCTTTCTTCCAAAATGTTTTTCCTGTGGCTTCCAGGTGCACTGAGACCTTCTTCATTACATGAAGTGTTTCTTCATGGGGCCCATCAACGTGTCACAATCCAGGTCAGGATAGGTGAGGGCTGGGTACAGTGAGGGCAGGTGCAAGATTGTGACCTGTCTCTTACTGGAATTGGTGAGACGGTGCCCCTTAAATTCAGATTTTGCCTAGTCGGATGCTTGTCCATCACACAGTTTCTGCTGTGGTTTCAGGGATACCCCGTGAAAAGCCTTGCCAAAAGCTAGGGCTGTGTTAGGGATTTCTAAGGGTTTATGCAGTCAGCAGTATTAGTGTGAGTGAGCATTTTGGACAGGCAGTTGCCTGGTACCAGGGCAAAGATGGTGGCTCAGCCTCTGCCATCTTATACTGTGCTGACCCTTGCACGTTTGCCAACGAGGGCGATGCTCTGAGTGGGGAGTTGCCAGTGGACTCCACTCCTGCTTTGGGAGGGTGGAAAGGCCAAGACATGCTGCAGCGCTGAGGAGGAGGAGGTCGCTTTTGCTTTTAGTTACCTGAACAGTGTTAAGTTCACCGCTTGTTAGTTGTTGGTGCTGAAGAAAACTTCTTATTGCTCATTTGTCTTATCCCAGCTAGCTCTGCTGAAGGAGTTTTCTTCCTACTCCAGAGTTTGCCAGCCAGTCAGATGCCACCTTGTTCCGTACCCAGGTCACAAAATGCAGGATTGACTGGTAAGGTTGCAGACCCAGGCTGTCATGGGGTTCAAAGTCATAGACAAAAAAACTCTCAACAAAGGATCAGTGTGAATTTATGGCTTGCCTGAATTGCTCCCTTCGTGCACATTTTGGAATAAACGGGGAGCACTTCAGGTTGCTGTTTTTGCATCCCATAGTCCCTTACTTGCTTACAAAACCAGGATGGCAATGGAAGCAGCATAAAGGAAGGTCCCAACAAGCTTTTGAATCCTCTCTCCCAGGGCTGTCCTGTAGGAGCAGGAAGGACAGCGCCATTGCTGAGAATACGAACAAGGCAGAAGGACCACCACAGTGGCAGTACGGACACACGCCAGTTAGGAAGTTTTCACTCTAAGCCCATCAAATCACTTCACAGAAACCACTGAACAGCTACAGAAGGTAATGACTGACATTACAGAACAGGGCCTGACCTAGGTTTATATCCTGGGGTTAAACGCTTCTCTAGCTTCTTACTGACATTTAGAGTTACCGAGACCCCCTCCTGTCCTGGAGAATTTTCCGAATGTCACAAAAATGGGTAGTGCTACAGAAATCTGCAACACAGACTATGCTAAACTTTGTATTTCCAGGGCTGTAGCTTGGAATGAAACTCATGCTGTCTGCTGGATTCAAATCACAAGGCTGGCTGCATTATCTTTTTGTTCTTGTTTTCACTAATATTAGCAGATCATGTTCCGCTGGCAGAAGTGAATGCAGGATTCGCTGCCTGATCAGCAGCAGAGCCAAGCCTTTAGAGCACAGGTCAGTTAGCAGCAGTTCAGGTAAACCAGCGAGCAGCGGAGCTCGTGCCTCCGCACACAATCCGAGCTATCCGTGGCTGTTTGTTTTGCCCCATCTGCAGGAGTTCTGCCAAGGTGAACACAGTCCTGATAAGCATGCGGGTATTAAAGCCTGTATTGTCCCAGCTGCAGGTGGTTTTCTCTGTAATTTTTAGCCATGCAAGCTGAAAAAGAACCAAAAGATTTGCAAATGAGTCTGTCTCATCCCTCAAAGCTCCACAATTCCCCCTCCCTGTTTTCCCCCAGGTGTCAATTCTGCAGACTGGATTGAGAGAGTTGTACTATAATGAATAATTTTATATTCAAATGGTTTACTGAGCATGATTTGTTTTGTACATATTGGAATATGATTTAACTTATTTTTATTGCCCCTTTTCATCTTTTTTTCATAAGGAAGACAAAAATCCCCACCCTCTCTCAATGTGAAGTTCCTCTGTGTTTGTGTGTAGTCTGCCAGGCAAACACGCAACAGCCACAGGATTTCTCACCATCCCTACCCATATCTGATTCTATTTTTCATTGGCATTTGTTTGTGTCTGAGGCTTTGCTTATATTGTCTCTTCTTTCCTCTCTGGTGCACAATCTGCACAGGGAAGGGAAAGAGCAATGCAGGCAGGACTTTCTTTTTCTCCCTCCCCCTTTTCTTGTGTGCTTTACCTACCAAGGAGCCCAGTTCTTATCTTCTAGGAGTTGTGTGACTGAGGGTAAAAAAATACAGCTGTCCCCCCACCCACCTTCCATCCTCCATATTGTAGATCGAACAGCTTCAGCTTTTCTGAAAGTGATTGTGGCTGGAGTCATTCCATTGGGCTGAATGTGTATGGTTTGCAATTTTTTTTTCCACTTCTGGAACTTAAAAATAACAAAAAATAAAAGACAACTGTTTAACTTGAGCCAAGTAACACTTAAAGCTTTATATATTTATTTATAGCATCTTACAAAAAAAAGTGTTAAAAGGTTTTTCTTTTCTTCCACAAGAAAAATTGGATTTTAAAAAAATAATCATCTAATTGTTTTTGTCTCGATCAAGAATGAATGTTAGCAGATCAAATAAACCCTAAAACTGAGCATCTGTCGTGTGTGTTGTCCTTGCATTGGCCTTTGGATGCTGTTCCAGTGTGATATGCCGTGCCTTCCTGTATTACAGATAAAGCTGCCAGTGGAGTTGATGGAGAGTATTTTTCTGCTAAAAAAACAGACTCCTAATACAGAAATATTCAAGCAGAAGCTGCAGTCTGTTTATTCCTATTGTTACACTTGAGCCAACATTACAAAAAGCCCTTAAACCTCCTAAAAACGTATCCTCTTGTAAAAATTAATTACCTTTAATACTATATAGTCCTCTTACTTTTCTTTTTCACAGTCATTACAGTGAACAGATTTGCAGGCAATAAATGGTGGTTGTTATACCAAATATTACAGAATAATTAACAGATTTTTTTTTGTTTCATATTCAGAAGTACTTTGACCAAATGTGATCTGTGAAAATGCTCTCCAGTTACAGAACTGAACTAAGCTGTGCACCTGGTTTCAGTAACGTTAGTAAGGTAGGGGATAAGGAAATGATGATACCCTACGTGAGACCAGCTAGGTGTTTATGCAACTGTAGCAAATAACACTACTGTTGTTTTGCCCGAGCATCATGACACTTCAGTTTCCACCACAGACGCCGGAGGAGCTGGCGGCGGTGCGTGAACCATCCCAGCCACGCTGCCGGGGTGTTTTTTATCTTCCTCCTGTGGAAGTAATCCTACTCGGGTTACTGGAGCCCTAACCAGGTAAAACTCATAAACGTGCCACCAGCAGGAACACGGCACTGCATCAGTTCCTGTCACCAACGGGGTCCCAGTTTCACGTGCTGGGCGGCAGGTCTGGGTGAGAAGCGTTGGTGCGAGGGCAACATCACTCCCGTCTCGAGGGGAAGGGACGGCACAAAAACCTCTCCGTCGCTCAGCGCAGGCCGCCCCGCCATGCTGCGGCAGGCGCAGCCCCGCACCGCTGCCCCGGCCCGGAGCCTTTTGCCGTAACCACGAGGCGACGGTTCCTCGGGGGAACTGCTCCCTTTAATCTCCCATCGCCCTCTCCTCCCAACCGCCGCTGCTGGGAGAGCGGCCGCGCTCCAAAGGAACGGGGCTTTGGCCGTCCCGCTCACGCCGTTCACCTGAGAACGGCACCGCCGCTCTGCGCTCGACGCCGCCGGCGGGAGGGACCCGCCTCGCGCGGGCAGAACCTTCCCGAACCGCCGCGCGCCCCCTCCCGCTCAGCCGCGCGCGGCGCCGCTGCCCCTCAGCTCTCAAATGGCGGCAGCGGCGCAACCGCCTCCTCCCACCCCGCCGCGGTGCTGCGCCCGTAAGTGTGCTCCCGTCCCGTCTCTCCGGCTGGCGGGGCACCGGCATCCCTCGCTGCCTCCCGTCTGCCCCCCGCGGGGCGGGGGTGAGCGGGGGCGGGCCGGGCCCGGAGCCCCGCGGGTCTGCGGTGCGAGGCAGGAGCTGGAGCGGGAGCGGGGTGGGCTGCGGACAGCTCTGCGGTTTGTGTGCGGGTCCTCTCCGCCGGGGGCTCCGGGTGGCCGCTGCACCTCAGGGCTCTGGGTGGCGGCTGAGCCCTCTGCTGCGGTTTGCTTGAGCGGCATGCTTTGAGCAACCTGGTCTAGTGGGAGGTGTCCCTGCCCATGGCAGGGGGAGGAACTAGATGATATTTAAGGTTCCAACCCAAACCGTTCTATGAGTGTGTGATGTTACCGACCGGCATCGCTTTTCTGGGGAGCAGAATAGGCAGCAAAGAGCCTGGCTGCCTTAATGGGGGCAGGCTGTGCTGTGGGTCTGGGCGTTCCCATTGCTGAGCCCTGGGTGCTTCTGAACTTGGGTGCTTTGAATGTCATCATCATCCAGCAGCTTGCAGCACCGTGGGCTGGTGGCCTGTTGTCCTGGTTTGGGGCAAAACTGGACCAGTTTTCTGTTCAGTAACTTCACTTTTTAGCTAAGCCTCTTTTAACTACTGAAATTAACAGCATTATTGTGTAGACACTGTTTGCTCTCTGGGTGATAAGACCTATGTTTATAGTTTATGCCAAGGGATGGTATGCAGAGAGGCTCTTGTTTACAGTTATTGTTATAACACCCAAGGTCAGCTAACTTGGTTGTGTACTAAGTTGGAGGGTCAGAACCAGAAAAGCATATAGTGGGGTCCCACCTGTGGGGAGGAGGGGACAGGACAGGTGACCCAAAACTGACCAGCAGGGTATTCCATCCCATCTGTCTCATGGTCAGTGTAAAAGCTGAGGGATCAAAGGGTCAGCCCTCTTTCTTCAGTGGCTGGTGTCCGAGGAGGACTGTGTCTGTTCATCTGCCTTTGATCCCGATCCTGAATGCAGATCTGAAATCCAGTTCCCATCTGTCACTGAGTGCAGTCTGGGACTTCCCCAGTGCCAGCTGGTGAAGTGATCATCAGCCTGGGAGCTCGATATGTATATTTCATTATTTCCTTTTTGGTTTATTATTAATATTTCATTAAAGTAGTTTAGTTCCTTCTAAACTCATAAGCCTCTCCCGCCTCTCTTTGAAGAGAGGTAGTGGAGAGCATGCATCATTCACCTGAGTGGCCGATCCAGCCCAAACCAGGACACCTGTGGTCCTTCCAGAGCTTTAAGAGGGTGTGGTAGCCAGGGTGTGGGCACAGCTCCTTCTGTGAATGGAGTCATGCACTGTGGTAGTGCTCCTGTTTGAAAACACTATTTTTCTCCTCCTTTATTTTCCTTTCTGTAAAGCCTGAAAGAAACTCTCATGTGCAGGCAAAGTGCTTTCATTTGCACGTGGTCTTTCTGCACCATCTTTAATATGGTTCTTCCTTTAGCTCAATGCTAGAAGCCTCTGGCAAAAGGAGAGAGGATAGCTAGCAAGCAGATGGAAGGAAGACTTCTATTGCAGGAACTGGTGTAGGAAGGGGAAAGGAGCAGAAAGGATGCTGAAGGAGGGTTAAAAGAAGTTGGTTTTTTTTTTATTTAAAAGAAATTAGTTACTGAGGGGAGAGACTCTGGAGCTTTTTTTTTTTTTCCTCTTGCTGGAACCTTGGTCACACTGATGATTGTTCAGTTTCCATATGCTTGAGTCCAAGATGTTCCTGTTCCTATTATATTGGGTCATTTTACACTATCCAGCACTGTCTCAGGGGGATGTGCTGCCTCAGGTTAATTGGGAAGTGCCCTCCTTTGCATCCTGCTGTTACCCTAACAATAAGCAGCCCCTGGCTGCTCTGCTGCCCCAGGTGACAGCCTGCTCTTCCTGAATGGAAAAGCTGATCCTGACAGTACCATATCAAAGGAGGTGGTGCTGAGCTCTTGTCAGAGGGTTGTGTTTTGTTTCTCTGGCTCAGGCATTCACGCGGAGTTACTTTAACTCTTTAATAGCATCTTTCTTGCACTGTCTACAGGAGGAGGAAAAGCAGAGCAAGTATGCTTTAACACTAATGCCAAAGGTTTTCCACATTGATTGATCTTTGGGTAGTACAGGTTCCTTTTTTTCCTTGTTGAGGGTCTGTGTGTGGATCCACATAATACTGAACAGCCACTTTGTCAAAGAGCAGAAAGAGGGATGGAGATTTTGTGTAATTAAATGTCTATCTAGCAATGACTGCATATATGTATGGATTTTGTAAAAGTGGGCAGAGTCCAGGAGAGCCCCATGCATTACAGTTTATAATGCTTTATGATGCAGTACTTCAGTGGTGCTTATAGTAGTGACGTAAATAAATTTACATACAGCATACAGATAAAATAAAATTCTGGGCTTTTTGCAACTGGAAATGTTCATCTGGGCACATCAGCTTAGACCCTCTGCTGCAGAAGGGTACTAAGACACCTTCATGCATATACTCAAAAAAATATGTTGTAGGCTTAATGGTGAAGCAGTTTGAGCTTTACTATAGTTATTATTTCATAAACTTCAAATTAAAAATATTAGTCAGTGAAATATTCATGAAACGAACAGTGTTTAATAGACCATTGCTATGTATCTGTTAAAGTAGCTACAGGTTGCAAGTGAGGAAGGCTTCACTAGCAAGGCCCTGTAGACTTTCATTGATCTGTAAGTGGCTTGGAGAAGAAACCATACGCATTGATATTTTGCAAGCATTATGTATAAGCCTAAAATGAATAAAATTATCAGTCTCTATTAATATTAATGAGACCATACCAGAGTATATTCAGGTGCTTTGCTATGTGGTGCTGTTTCTTAGGTCTTAAAAATTGCCTGACATGATTTTACTTACTTCTCTCTTTGGTGATGCTCTTCTCAAAAGGCATTTGGTTTTTTTTTTTACTCTGAGTGCTTTCATGTCCCTGCCTTACTTTTGCCTGCTTCCTAGTCCTGCTGTCCCAAAGGTTTGTCCCCAGTGATTGAGGACATGCAATATCTCAAGCAGGGATCTTGTGCCTTTTGCGCAGGGGGCTGCAGAACTGGGATATCAAAACTTCTGAATCAATACCCAGCCAACACCACAAGGGAAGAGTTGAATACCTGTCCTCTGGGAGCTGGGAATGGATGAGTGATAGCAGCGCTTTGCAGATGTCTAACAAGCTGTTATTTATATATTTATTTTGCTCTCCCCACTAATAATATCATTCTATCAGGCTGTGTTTATGGAATCCAGATGTTTGTGCAATAAATGACTAATAGTGATAAATAATAAACATTTAATTCATGCTGCTTTAATATATTCTAGTTCTTACTGGATTCAGTTTGAAAGCTCCTTCTTTCTGTTGACTTAAACCAAATGTTATACTCAGTTGTGCTGTAAATAGTAAAGAAATTCCATGTGACCTAATCTAGTTAATTCAAGCTGGATA
The DNA here is from genome assembly GCA_008711295.1 of Anarhynchus alexandrinus. Taxonomy (NCBI): domain Eukaryota; kingdom Metazoa; phylum Chordata; class Aves; order Charadriiformes; family Charadriidae; genus Anarhynchus; species Anarhynchus alexandrinus. The sequence continues at coordinate 703,336 of VUYV01000175.1, read as the reverse complement.
CCTGATACTGAAATGAGTACATGGTAATCAGTCATCAATTTTCTGGCATAGGTAGTGACAACATGTATAAATCATATGGCCTTTGTGAGACAGTAAATAACTTCCCCATAGAGCTCTTTCCTTGGGATCATATTATTATTGCCAGACATTGTTTTCTGAACAAGAGCTTGCAGCCAAATTAGCGAGTGCTCAGATATTTTGCATGCCACAACAGCCCCCATCAGTTTCTACTGATCATGTTTTCTTTTGTTTCCTTAATCTCAAATAGTTTTATGCCAAATGAGAATTTATAAACTAATCCAAATTAGCCACAACTTCTTATCAGCTATTAAATTTTACCAGGTTGATGCACAATCAAACATTTTGTGTTACTGGAAATATTAAAGAACAGCCCTGCTGCATAGTACTGGGTTCTGGGGCACTTAATGAAGGCTTTGCTCCCAGACTGAGAACTTGGGTCTTGATAACTGCCCCACTGGGAGAGATACACGACCCGACCCTCTGGATTGAGAGGTCTGCTGCAAGTCTGCTAAAATTTCTTAGGTGTTGATCAAGATCAAGCGGGGAGTAATTGCAAAGCATTCAAAAGTATGTGGTCCTTTAGCCTTCTGAAGTGGCTAAAATACCGACATTCAGTTATTTTGGGGATAGGAGTGGAGGCAGTGGTCCTGTTTGAGAAGAAATCTCTTGATAATAACCTAGCTAATGTTATCATGGGGCCCTTTGTCACAACTGTTTTGTGTAGTTTTTCATGCATTCATTTTTGAGTACTGTTGTGAGGCAAATTATTCTTCTTCTCACTTGGAAAGCTTGTTGAAGGAAAGTGTGGAAAACTGTGAGCCTGAGTGCTGGCTGAAGACCTGGTCCTGATGGGCGTGGTCTCTAGTTCTTCACCATCAACCTTGGAAAGAGAATGCTGTAGCCTTTTGGAAGCAGTGTTCAGTCTGAGTGACGAGTCAGGCTTTTTGTTACTGCTTTGAAATATTTTAATAACTTAGAGGCTGTTTTAGCTGTCCGTCTGCCTGTTGGACTCTGTTCTGGTGGGTCCTGCGTGCTGTGCCATACCTGGTGAGGCAGTGAAAGGCACTTCTCCCCTTCTCCAATGCAGGAACAAACCCAAGATTAGCTCTGCCAAGATATCACGCTAAGGCAGGGGCAAGAATGTAGGAGGGTGGCCAAACTGCGCAGTTGTGGGGTGGATTGTTTGTGGTACAGTGGTGTCCTCCAGCAGATGTGTCTGTCAGCCTGGCGGCTAAGTGTTGCAGATGTTGTTCATGTGATTCCCTAATGCGTCTGGAGAGGACTCTCCCTTCCATAGAAGTATTTAATTTTTCTGGAATGTTGAGCTTTTTGTATTCCATTGTTGTAAGAGTAAATAAAGTCTGTAAATTAATCATTCATTCTAGGTGCAAATGAAACCTATGCATGAAGCTTTTGTTCGGACTTTTTCATTTCGCTTTTATTTTTAAGCAATGCTTTAAGTTAAGAAATTCTTATAGTTCATTGAGACCATAAGCTTTGACTTTTTGTGTGTACATTTAAGGACTTTCAGAGGAAAATCAAACCATAGATCAGCTGGGACAGTGTATTGGGAGGAACAATTAAAGCAATAAACAAAGCTTTCTGCTTGCATGCCAACCTAACCGGCTTTACCATCCCCTCATCAAGTGATCTACCATTTGCTAACAGTTGCTTGTTAGGGTCTTTCTCCTCTAGGCCCATTCTTGGTTTTGTGTATATTTTAGCCATCTTGACAAGGGAAAAGAACTGTATTAAATAGAAGCACTTATAATTCACAATGCCTGTAACATCTGTTGCAGGACTAGAATTACAAGCCACATCAGCATATTTTACTTTTTTGTTTTCTCTCTGTTTGGGAATCTCATTAGCTGTCTTACATTTTTGTTTGTGGGTTGTTGGTTATGTTTCCCCCACCCTCCCATAGCTTCTCTGTGAAAACAAATTGCTTTGTCTTTCTTCCTCATTCTTTGTAAGGTAGTCTGCAGCTCTGGGTTAGCCAAAACCTACAGTAACAGGCAATGAGAAGACGTGAGGCAGCAGATACCTGTTCTGGTCCTCTTTTCTCATGGGGAGGTGGGATGGGGAGATGGTAGATGGGAAGTGATAGGTTCATTAAAACAGCCCTTGTCTCTGTCACTTCTCTGGTAGTCCAGAGCTGCCTTTTGTGCGTTAAAAGTGCTTAGGTGTGTTTCTCCCTCTCCAAAAATCTGTTTTCAAGTTGTCCATAGTGTTTTCCCCTCAGCCTCTCTTCTCATGTTGATATTATATCTGTTTTTTATTAAGCATAGATGACTTACAGGAAGAAATGGTAGGTTTTTTTGTAAGATGTCTGATGCTTTCTGCACTTCCATATATATATATATTCACTCATTTATGAGCTTCAATAATTAAAGCAGAAATTTCTATGACTGAAATGGTGCTGAAACATTTGGAAAGCTGCAGGATGAAGGTTGGAGAGGATGAGCATAAGAGGATAAAGACGGACAAGCTGGTGGTCACCAAAACATGTCATCCTTTTTAATGGGAGGATGGAACCCAAAGATCTCCCACCTTTTTGTACTGGCAGCAAAGGCACCATTGTTGAAACCCTGTGTCACCTGCTGCCACCTCCTCATGCTGGTGTCAGACCACGTACGGGAGGTTCCCTGTGTCAGAGCCAGTGCAGAAGGCTCTGTGGTGGAACATGACTTGAAGTGTCTTGCAAATGGGGCTGTTATGCCATAGCTTTAATAACTATTGTGCAATCATTAACCTTCCTTTCCTTCATGCCCTTATAGAGAAGTACACAGATTCTTCCATGCTCTGAACCATATCCAAAAAATGGATACCACTTTCTAGAGAGCGGGGCTGGGATAAGTGTGGGTTCTTCCTTGCTCCTGCCAAGAAAGATTTAGCTTCCAGTACACTTACTTCACTCTGTACAAGGAAGGGGGCAGCACACTGTCCAGTCAGTGTTATAAAGGACCATTTCTTATACATTAATCCTTTACTTTTCTTCTCCGGATTACATGAAAGTAACACAATACAGGCTTCGGCGTGGAATAGTGAAGAGCAGAAGCCACGAAGTGTCCATAGTTGCTGTGCTCTAGACATTCTGCAATGCTGCTTATAAAATAGGTGATACAGAGAAGTGTGTATCAACAGTTAGTTGGAAATGCGCCAGAGCAGGCTGATACACAGTCTGCTGGCGGAGATGATGCTCTGTGATAAAATAAATGGAAAGGTCGTCTTGATTAATTGCCCACAACTTCTCACCCTTACTCTCTCTTGATCTCCCTGCCATAACTACAGGCATGTCTGACTCCTCAGCCAGGTCAGGTAGTTCCCATTTAATTGGGGTAGTTTGAATATAAGCTAAATTATTCTTCCTATTGTATTTCTTAAGGTGCTTCATGTTATTAAATGGTGGTGCGTGGTAATAAAGAGTTGCAGGGAAACTGGCTTAACACGCTGAAGTAGGAGTGGTGTTTTTCTCCTCTGTTCAAGAACTTGGTTGTTTCCCCTCTCTGTGGAGCTTCTGGCTTGAAAAAGAAACAACAGAACAAACAAAAAGATCTGTCTTGTCTGGATTTTTTTGATACGTAATAAACACTGCAGGTTTTCACATATCTTATTATTTTGAAATGTTGTAGCGTTTGTATCCTCGTTCATCACATCTGACCTCACTGTGCCGTAGGAACACAGAACACAATGAGACCCTGCCTCCGGAAGCTGTGACTGAAATCATGAGAAAGGAGAATTAGTTTTGCCTCACCCCTGGGCTATGGCGTAATCAGTAATCTTTGCATTAGCCGTAAGGTAAGATAAGAGTTTCTCACTGTTAACAGTGTGAGGGCCTGCAAACTTGTCTCATTAAGAATAAATAAAAGCTGGCTCTTGTCAGATCTACATTTAGTCCCCCAAAAAGTGAGTATTACTGACTTCAGAAGATTTTCCTTAAGTATTTTTAAAACTGGGGGCATGTAAAAATAAAAAAGTCCTCCTTAAATTTATTGTCACTCTGTTTAAATACCCAGTCCCTTTATCATGCTTTCCTGATCTACAGAGCAGGGAATGAGCTATAATTCTTGGGGGGACAATGATTTCATGACACTGATGGGGAAGACTGAACTCTCAAACTCCACTAAGGTGCATGAATCACAAGATTTTTTTCACAAGTTAATTAGTCATTTTTCCTAATATAATGAAGTTCTGTCTTCGATCCTAGAATTTTTGTCTGTGTTCAGATTTACTATTATCTCCAGAGGGACTGTTCTCTCTCCTCTGCAAAACTCTCATACTATGAGGTGAGGTTTTTATAAGCGTACAAAATACTAGCTTCTTTTCTTTGAGTACAGACTTTCCAAGGTTATGCTCTATTGCACACAAGTAGAGTTGAAACTACAGCTTGGATTTTCATAGGCAATTATACACAGAAAATGATGAGTTCTGATTTATGCTCTATCTAGAGGATATTAGAACCCAACTGAATACCAGTTACTGACATAAAAGCAGACATGATTTTGAATGCTACTAATTGCTGCTCTCTGAGCAGTGCTGCCAAGCGAGTGCTGCAGTGCAGTAGCTGTGGAGGGTTAGGGCCATGTGGTCTCTTGACGTGTCCCTCCAAGTGAGGAGCACTGGGCTTATGGCAGAGGGGAGGGAATTTGGATGCTTAATGGGGAGCCCCAGTGCTCCCTCCCTTGTGGAGCCGCTGTCTCCTGCCAGCACTGCTGCTTGCTGGAGGTGCTGTAGGGCGTCTCTTCTGCTGCCAGGGAGCGGCCCTGCTAATATACTTGGGGACTTCCACTTGGGAAAGCCCCTCCATGCTATGAATAGGGTATGAGCATTGAGGGGGCCAGGTCATGCTCTCTCACTGTGCTGTTATATCACAGGAAAATCTGGGGAAGGATGGCCAAGATTTTTCTTGGAACTTGGTGGGAGAGCTGAGCTAGAGTATTGGAAGTCATCTCCATTGCTAGTGGATGCACTGGATCCAGGGCTTCTGTCTGTGGGGACACCCACTGTTTGTTCTAGTAGTCTTGGAGGGGAATTTTCATTATTTTGAAGGAGTTTTTTTTTTTTTAAATGCGGGATATCTCAGGGAGCTGGAAATGAACTTCTTGTAGCAGCTGCTCTCTGTGGTGTGATCTTCCTTCCAAGTCTACAAAGGCTCACCCCGTCTCCCTGTCCTGCATCAGTTGGAAAATACTGACTCACTTAACCATAGGGATTTCTTGGTTTTCATGTCCAGATCTCTTCACAGTGCTGGAGCAGGCTAGGTTTGAGGAATGAGCACAAGTATGATGTAAAAACTTAATGATGGGTAAGGTGCCCCTCACAGTGCTGCTGGCTTTTTTTATCACAGGAGTTTGTGTCTTTTTTTTTTTCTTTCTTCTTAACATTCAGTATGTGGAAGTATATGATAAAGGAAATTGAAATAAAGACCTACCTTAAGTAGAACAGGGTTTTTTTGGGGGTGGTGGTGTTTGCTTTTGGGGGTGGGGTGGGTTGTTGGGTTTTTTTTTTAGATCCTTAGGTTACAGAGGATTTCTTAGACGCTAAGGGTGCAGAACTTGCAAAGGTGGTGAAGAATGTGGAGTGTTAATTTTTTTTTTTTTAAGTAATTGAAAGTACTGGAAATAGCATAGTTAGACTATTACCCAAAATCCATCTGTCTGCTTTACAAGCAGCATGGTGAGATTTTAGGAAGCTGTTACACAGAAATTTCTTGTGGACCAGCTTTAAAAATATGCATCTGGGTTGGTTTTTGCAAGCCAGGAGGAGGCCTGGGTGACTTTAAGGAAGGTGCATATTGTTAGCTGGGCAGAGGGTGGGATGTGACAGAGGACAGCTTGTGCTTGGTCCTTGGATTTAGAGCGGCACGTTTGAATGTGGTACAGTGCCGGAGGGAAAGAGAGTTGAGGAAAGGGAAGGGAGGAGGAACAATCTGGTGAGAGGCTGCGGAAGCTGTGGGCAGGAGCTGTCCCTGCAAATGGGAGCAGGCAGCGTGGGTGCGGGAGAGCCTGGGAGGGGAGGCTGTCATAGTCAAGCTGGGAAGTCCTGATGACCCCAGCAAGAGCTTTAGTTGTGAAGCTGTGGAAAAAGAGATTGCTTCCACATTTTTATTCAAGCTCTAAAGTCCGTGTGTAGACATGGACTGTTTTCAATAGTCGTGTTCATTTATGGCTACTGATAAAAGGTGTTGGGAGCCAGACTGGCATAGCTTTTGAATTGCACATGAAGAAGTGATAGAGTGGTTGTGAATCTGTCCTGATACATGTGCTTTGTCTGAGGAGTGCAAAGCTTTTGTAGCTATTGGCATGCCGCGCATGGTAACCAGTGTATTCAACAGCACGTTACCCTGTTGCAAGCTACCTGCTTATTTTTAGTTTCTTACCGCAGCAGAGCTTCTTACAAGTGAACCCTTCCTTGCTCCTTTCAAAGTTTAGGTTTCGTTGCCTTTTCAATTATCTGCTCCTTTTAATTACCCCATGCGATACTGTATTAGAGTTGGCACAGCGTGCAGTATTGAAGGAATTACCGATCCAGATTGACTTTCCTGGACAAAGCCCATATTGAAGTCAGGGGAATAAGTAAATTTTCTGACAGGTAAAGTGAGCCTGCATCCTGCAGGAGAGGAAGGGAGCCGGAGTTTAAGTAAGGATTAGGCAGTACCTGCTCTCAAAGGCAGCAATTCAGTAGGGACTGCTCCTGCTGTACCCCTTTGGCAGCAGAAGCTGTCTTGCCTGATTGCCTCTCCCTTTGGTGCTGCTCGGTGCAATACCTGCCATGTTTGTGTCCCATCACTGACACGGCGACAAGAGCAAGTGCTCGTGCACTGAGGTGTTTTTCAGAACTGCAGAATATATTTCTGAGAGAGCATTTCCACTTGCTTCATGGGAGGCTGTTCCTGCTGAAGGCTCACATAGATAACCAGTAATTCGGGGCTTCTCCCTGGGAGCGTAGAAGAAGGATCAGCACCTGCTAGTTGTTGCCAGACTTGAAAATACAGAGACTTGTGTTCAGTCTTCAAAGTGTTTTGCTCAACTGGGAGGTTAGTAGGTATACTTAAAAAGGAAATGAGAGCTGAGAAATTACTCATGCGTCCCTGTTGAGAAGGGTGGTGGTAAGAAGGAAAGTGATCTGCTCCGGTTGGAACTCCAAGGATCTTTCCACATCAGGCAATTTGCCACAATAATGTTAAGGAGTTTGTCAACTGCTGCTCCAGTGCAGCCGGAGAGATTGTCATGTTAAGCTGTGTGTTTTCTGAGGCCAGGTGATGCACTTTGCTGCAGGACCTGAATTTTTTTCTGAAATCTTCAGGAAATGTGCATGTGACATTGTGGAAGACCAGGCCCAACTGTTATCTTGGCCTCCTCTAATAAAAAACAACCCACCATCAAAAAACCCCACCCAGGAATGAGAATTGAAAGTAAAAGAAAAGGCTTTTGATTTGTAATGAATATTCCTTGGGTTTGAATTCTGAAGGGCCTCAGTACAGGTGTAAGAACCTTTCCCAGAGTGACATCTCATACATAAAACGGCGAAGGTTCTGACAGGGCTGCCAGGGGGAATCACGCACAGTTAGCTGCTAGATGTGTGCATGCATGGCTGCCTCCTGCCCTTCACTCCGGGAGGGAGAAAAACAGCTCTGCTCTGAAAAAGGAGGGAGGGGGAAGAAGGAAAAGAACCTTTAAAGGCAGATGGAGTAACTAAGCTGTCTGGAAGCCTGTCTGCCCATCTGTAAGCTGCTGAGCAACTGTGATGCTGCTCTTAAAGTACTCAAGCGCGCAGAGCCATGTGAACTTGGCCCACCAGTAAGGGAATAAAGTGCAAGTCTGGTACTGCAAACCAGATCCTAAATCCCTCTATATATTGAGGGTGTCTGAAAAACTTTGTTAGTGTAGTCTGATGCTTAGGTATAGAGCAAAGTACCTGGAATAAAGCCTGAGTAAACCCTTTCAATTCCATGCTCTGCATAGAAAGACACAGTTCAGCTTTGAGTCAGTTATATAAAGGGGCCTTAGATGCTCTCTACAGTATAGTGCAGAATTGGGTGGTTTCCTCTGTAGCTCTGTTGGAAAAGTTACTGTCTCTCTACACCACGTGAGCTTTGTGTCAGGTCTTATGGACTAGGTTTTAGGAAGCTCTTCTCTCCTATTCATTTAATTTTGGTTTCAGCTCTCCTAAATGTGGCTGGAAAGCTGCCTGGCGGAAAAGGCCCTGGGGGTGTTGGTCAACAGCCGGCTGAATATGAGCCAGCAGTGTGCCCAGGTGGCCAAGAAAGCCAACGGCATCCTGGCCTGTATCAGGAACAGTGTGGCCAGCAGCACTAGGGCAGTGATCGTCCCCCTGTATCCGGCACTGGTGAGGCCCCACCTTGAATACTGTGTTCAGTTTTGTGCCCCTCACTACAAGAAAGACACTGAGGTGCTGGAGGGTGTCCAGAGAAGGGCAATGGAGCTGGCGAGGGGTCTGGAGCACAGGTCTGATGAGGAACGGCTAAGGGAACTGGGTTTGTTCAGCCTGGAGGCTGAGGGGAGACCTTATCAGTCTCTACAACTACCTCAAAAGGAGGTTGTAGCCAGGTGGGGGTCAGTCTCTTCTCCCCAGTAACAAGTGATAGGACAAGAGGAAGCAGCCTGAAGTTGTGCCAGGGGAGATTTAGGATGGATATCAGGAAAAATTTCTTCACGGAAAGGGTTGTCAAGCATGGGAACAGGCTGCCCAGGGAAGTGGTGGAGTCGCCATCCCTGGAGGTATTCAAAAGACGTGTAGATGAGGTGCTGAGGGATATGGTTTAGTGGTGGTTTTGGCAGTGTTAGGTTGATGGTTTGACTCGATGATCTTCAAGGTCTTTTCTAACCTAAACGATTCTATTCTATGCAATTCGATTCTATTCTACGATTCTAAATAGTCTGAGACAAGCGTTTGTGTTTCTTGGAAACTAAGGTCTTGATCCAAAAGCTGTTTAAATTGTCAGGAATTATTTCACTCTGTGCAAAACCTGCCTCTCCATACCTCTGGGATGGAACAAAACAGTTCACAAATGTGTCTTCCTAGGCTGGCAAGAGCAGCTGTCGGAGCGTCTCCCACATGAAAGTGCAGATCTCCCGACCATTCCATATTTCAGGATGTGCCTAAAAGCTTAGTTCTGGCGTTCACCATTCTGCCCCTGGAGCCGAATCCCACACTGTGCTGTTGAGATTGTAGCACCTGTAGGAGCGTGGGTGAGGGGCCCCAAAGTGCCCGTCTTAGGTGGGTGAGAAGAGACTAGAATTAGCAAAGCCTTTCTCTTAGCTCAAGCCTGGGGATTTCTCTGATGCCCAGAATGCCCTGACTTCCCTCCCTGTTGTTGCTGTCTGTAGGAATCTGACCAAATGTGTGGCTTTGGACCTGCTGCATCAGATTTTAAGAGGTAATAGAGTGTCAGTGTTAGAGAGACAAGCTAGAACTACAGCCAGTGTACAGGGAATTTACTGTGCATCTTTCTTTCTGGGTATTCCCTACAGTTTTTGGATACGAATGGGAGCAAAACCACAACTTGGCTGCTACCTTTGGTATGGAAAAGGTCTAGAGCAGTGGTATTCAGTTTTTATTTTTGCAGGCTAATAATTCTTATTTTCCAAGATTGTTGTGTACCACTGTAGGGCATGCTTTAACTGTACAAGGAACAGAACTGTGTTTTGTTGGTTAACTTTGTGAATCTCAGAATCTGTGGATTCTGATTATACCACAGGCTGTCAGATCAGAATAACCAGAGTAGGATATTTCAATTTCAGTATAGCTGTTCATGTGGTGGTACATGCTGAATGGCTTTGCCATGACTGAGCTGCTGCACGCAGCTCCTTGCAGGTTTGAACTTTTTGTCATTTGCAGCTTTTTATTCTAGAACCTTATTATCTATTAAAGTGGCAACCCCACCCGTGGTCAGTTTAAATGTTACCAGTTTTGATTGAGGGGAAAAAAAAAAGAGAAAAAAGAAATCACTCTGGGAGCTGTAGGGATCACGGAGGTGTAATGATTTTATTGAAGGCTGTGGCTAACTTAGCCGTTTTCAGATCAGGCCATGCTTCCCCATGCTGTTTGCCAAGGGAGTGGTGGCAGGAGTTGGTATCCCTACAGGTTAGAGTGGTTTACATGGAGTTTCCTAACCTGCCCCTGCCTTAAGGGAGTGATTCAAACCTCCTAGTCAGGCAGGCTTTGCCTGAAGTGTTTTATGTGAGCATCTTTATGTTGGTTGAACTGCAGAAAAAATAAACACAGGATGGGAATGTTTTCAGGTAGGGCAGCTGTTAGCAAGGTGTCTCTGTGCCTGCAGGGTGAGATGCAGACTGTCAGAGGTAACCCGCACTTTTTATTTGCTGTGTTACAACTGAGCACATGCTCCATTTGTCGTGCACAGACCATATATATATCCTGTATTAATAACATACATATACAGGCTGTTATACATAATGATGTATTTTAGTATCTTGTGGAGCACTGATGAGTGAAAGTGAGAATTCGTAGTCACTGGTCAGTGTGAGTGTTGAGCTCCGTGATGAAATCCTTTCCTGTGCATGGCCTCTGCACTCAACAGGCCTCCAGTAAAACCTGATGACATGGGGTTTGCTGGTATCTTCACTGGGGCAACAGAAACTCATTTAGGACAAAAATCATTTTTCCACTTGCTACCTGATGAGCTGTGAAGTTCTGTGTCAGCTGAGTGGTGTGAAATTATTACCTTGAAACTGCTGATTAGACTGAGCTCTGTTTTTCATTACAGGCTCTTTGATAACAGAGAAAATGGATACCTCTTCTGGATCTGGTCTCAGAAAATGCTTGGAAGCTGGTGCCTGTTGATGTAGCACTCCTCTTGCAGGTAAGCAACATTTGGCTCAGTCACAAATTGTTTCTCTGTTGACCTTAAATCAGCAGCAGGACTCTGAATCTCTGTTAAGTTACTTTCCTTTGCTTTTTAACAGTGCAAGTAAATATTGGTTGTGCACACTCGTGCAGCTGTGTCATAATTGTTAAGGTTGAAATTTGTTGGCAGTCTTCTGCTTGATCTTATCATTTGCTCCTCTCCTCATTAATTAACTCACAGTTCAATGACAATTAGCTTAGGAGTCTTTCTCCCTGCATTTCATAGCAGGGAGTTGATGCAATTCTGGAATGTGATCATACTTTGCTGTACTATATTCAAACATATTTAAATAATAGGTGGGGACTGCTCAGTAAATACTTAGAATGTGAATATATCACACGACACCAGAGGAATACATAGGGGTTTTTCTAGGCTGCTTATTTACAGCTTTAATGGAACTAACAGTTGTTAATGCAGTGTCTTGGCTGAGGCATCAAGTTCATTTGTATTCTCAATAACAACTACAGGCTTGCTTCATTTAAATCCTTACTTTTACTTTAAAGGTTTGCTTCTGCATTGCATCCAATTTTACCTAATTTTCGTCAGCTGTGGAAAATAAACTTAGTCCCCATCCCACCTCTCTGCCCTTCTTCTACAGATAGATTTTTTTTTTTTAAATTAATGTGGTCCCGCTGCTTTTCTTTCTGTTGTATGTAGTGATGATGTGGCCTTAGAATCAGCCTGTTTGGAAATTTTGCCTGGCAGAAAACACCACCACCAAAAAAACCCCAAATATTTATTCTCATCAGATCAGCTTGCTGAATCTATTTGCTTTCAAGGTGTGTAGTTAATTCAGTGGCTGAAAGGAAGGGGGCTGGGACCAGCCCTCTCTGGGACTACACTTGAATTAGATATAGGTCAGTCTGTATCTGTGTTGCTCTGTCCTGCAGCTTACTCACAATGAGGTGTTCAGAAGGGATTGATTTACAACTTTGCTAATGATAACAAAAAGCATTTGTACACTGCTACATTGGTAGTTTTTCTTGAATCCGAATTTCACCTCCTGAAGCTAGGATGTCTCTATTTTGTGTTCTTATTGTATACTTCTTTTTTGGCTCTGGAGATGTAAGTGTGGTCAGGTGATGTTGGTTTTATATGAATGAATACGGCGTTCTCCCTATTGGATTGTATCTTCTCCTATACAAATGCTTTGGAATCCTGAGCTGCTCAGGAGTTAACCATGTGCTGTTAAGGGTCACTCTCTAGCGTAACCTTGTCTGTGGTTTTGGGGGTTCTTTCCTCCCAAGCTTCACAACGAAGCTGGATGGTGGTGTGTGGAACGAGTGTTTAAATGAACGGCACTTCTTGCATTCCCAAGAAGCTCTTTTGCTGTAATGAAACTCCATTTCAAGTGCAGGAGAAGGTGGGAGTTAGTGGATTGTATAGTTGGTGTGGGTGTTCATTTTTTGTAACAAATTCAGTCAAAAATGTTCTTGCAAGTTGTGGCTCCAAAAGACTGTTTGAATGACAGAGGAGGTATTCTGCATGGGACTTTCTAACCAAAACTCTGGTGCCGTGATTCATGCCTCCTGACAGATGTCCAAACTGAAATCGACAACTGACTACTTCTGTGTTTGCTATTTCTCTGGAAATTACTTCAAAATATTTTTATTGTTTTATAGGTTTGAACTAGCGTATGTATACAGGTCTTAGCTACCATTCAGAAAAAGCCCCAAGTGTAATAAATTTATAAATATTCACTGGGCCATACAGACAGACAAAATTCAGTTGGTGTGACTGTGGATACATTATTCATTGCTATGCGTTATTAATAACCTTGTAACTCACCAGTGACAGCAAATCAGAGCCAAAAGGGAATCAAAAAGGACATAAATAGTTGAAATAAATAATGTATCTACTTTCAGGTCATGGGTCCATCATTTAAATAGTGGTTTTCTTTACATCATTTTTATACCTTTGCTATTCAGTACTGCTTGGTTTTATTTGATCACTTTACCTCTTGCCACTAAGTTAGTTAGATAAGGTTGTGTGTTGTTTTCTAATTAGATTAATTAATTCTTTCCCTTCCCTTCAGGTTCTGCTTTGGATTTCTATTATCAGGGTAGCCTGGCTACTGATTTCAGTAAGACTTTAATTATTTACTTGTAGTTCTCCTGTGACATACAGAGAGCATGCAGAGCTCTTGTTTTGGAGTGAGTCTGACATCTGTGACCGTCTGGAGAAAGCATGGGAGAGAGTTTGTGAAACCACTCTCCTCTTCTCCATGGGCATGTATGTTCAGGTGGGTTGAGCAAACGCTGTCTTGGAAAGACTGAATTGTAGGTTCCTGCTGTGTTCCAGGCATTTGACTCCTTGCCCACTCCCACCCAATCTCAGGAAGCTGTAGATCCAAACAGAAGGGAGTTTGGGTCTGTGTTTTAATGCGGTGGTCGTGCTGGGATTACATTAAAAGGCTGTAGCTCAGCTTCATCTCTGTGTCGTGCTCAAATATGAAGAAAGTAAGAAAATAAAATAAAAAGGAAGTCAGAAAAGCATTTATTTTTACAACCTGGCTTTCTGTGGCTGCTTTAGGGTAGTGACTGTTTCTGACTCTTTAATTTTTGGTGGAAAACTCTGTCTCCTTTTAAGAGAAAAACTGGTGCTCGTAATTACTACATTAATTAGCAGTCCTGGGTGCAATTTTTTGAACGTGTCCCTCCCCTTTCCCATCCCTAAGGGCCTGTAGATTCACAGCCACAATTTCAGAGTTCAGCCGAGTCAATCGCAGTGCTGTGTTTGGATATGCACATATGCAGCAGTTCTCTAGTCCCTGCAGCCGTGTGTCATCTCCTGGCACTCTCCTGCTGCACCAGACCTCTGCATCCTCTGGGGCTGGACACTTCGGAGGAGTAAGTGGAGGGGCACCGTGTGCCTCTCCCTTTCCCTTCATCCTCTCTGTTGCTCATAGAACTCTGTTTAGAGACCTTCCTAAACCCCAGGCCAGCAACTGGTCTAGCACCACACCTGCCTTCCCCAGCGTAGGGCTGGACAAAGGTGAAAGTGCACAGATTGGGCTTGTTAGTTCTGTGCTGAGAACAGGTGAGGGAAGGTGCGCATGTTGCTCCTCTGGATGTGTAAAAAGAGCATGCTGGAGAGCCAGAACACCTGCAGTGTCAGCAGACGGTGTGGATTCTCTATAGCTTTTGTGGCTTCCATCTTCTGTATGTGTTCTCATCTCGGTCCTGGCTGCAGGGTGCTGGGGCATATCTGCATGTAGACCTGCAGTAGTTGAGCTCTCCATGTTAGGGTTTGCCAAATTTAGCAAAACAGATGTAAGGTATGATGAGTTATTTGGTCGAGTTGTTTGTCTGAGGCATATCTTTTAATGTCAAAGGAGTTGGAAAATTTTTCCCTACCTAAAAACAGCCTTTTCTCTGTCCTGTCAATTCTGTTTAACTAACACAAGCTGCTGAGTCTTGCCTATAGTAGGGCTGGTATGTGGAAAAGGGACTTCCCTGTCATTCCCCAGTGTAATGTGGGATAAGAAAGTAATAATAAACAAAAAATGCGCCTACTTCGAGGATTTTTAAATCGGTTAGTGATAGTTCAGGATACTGAGAACTGTCTAAAGCAATCACTTGATTTCTTCCTCAAATTCTGTGCTGTTTGCTGGCAGCAGATGCATTTCTAGGAGCACCTCAGTGTTCCATGTGCCCTGGTCAGTGTTTTGGGTAATATGTTGAGCAGCTACTGACTTGTAAGAGCAGCTTCTCTCGTGTTTTCTTCCACATAGGCATTAAGCTTTACAGCCTTAAGTAAATGAATGAATGAGGAAACAAGCTGGATGGCTTTTAGGTGGTTGCAAGGTTGGGTCCGTACAATGAGAGCTTTCTAATATTTCATGCCTTGGCACCTTCATCACTAAAGTACCTGGGCTTTGCTGAAGAGCTTTAAAAATCAGCTTCCAGATGTTAAAATATTCAGCTTATGCTTGATGGTGCTGATGCTGTCTTCGGATCGCATTTCTGCTTTTAGAATGCAGTTCTTGCTTTGATCAGGAACACAAAGTGATCAGGTACATTTATTATTCCACAGATATGAGCTGGCAATAGGTTTCTCATGCATCAGCTGTCTGGTGGAGGGAAAGCAGGCAGGGCAGGAACTTTGACAATGAGGAAGAGGAGGATTGCATCTTGTTCCCCAGTGGGTTTGTCCAAAAGAAGTAAGCAGAAAGGCACTTGGAAATTCAGGCAAAATTATTTGCTTCGAAGTGTAGCCAGAGCATAGCTTTAGCTTTTCTGTACCACTCAGCGGGCATGTACTTTTATGATGGAGCTCAATCACTGTGTGCTTTTGGTTGCTTTACACCAAAAAAAACAAAAGGGGGGGGTGGGGGAGTGCACATTCACAATGCACACTGGATTTCTGGTGCTTACAAACCCCCCTTCAAAAAGAAAGTAAATTTATCAGTGAACAGAATGACAGCCTTGAAAATATATATTTGATTATATGAGTCTTTAGGTGTTAATGTTACCCAGGCAAACCCAGGCAGGTGTTTCTCTGAGTGGGATGTGAGACAACAGCTTCTCTCAGAAATATGGCCTTCCTGTGAGAAGTACAGACTTCTGCCCTTACATCTGGATGCTTTCTGCTATAGGGGGAGGTAGGAAGATGATTCTCAGACTATACAAGGGTTTCTGTATTACTTTCTATAAGTTTTTTTGCCCACTCTCACCAAAGCTCACACATTCATGATCAGATAGAAGACAGTGGATCAAATAAACCTAGTTCAATGTAATGTAAAGACTTCTGTGTTTCCAGCCCATTTCTCCTAGAACCAAACCATTTTTGTAAAAGAGGTGTCCTAATTCTAGCGTAATACTAAAAGGGGATGCTAGTCTTCATTTGAATGAATAAGTTGTATCTTGATTTGCACTAGAAAGTTGATGGTAAGTGAAATGGAAGTGGTTCCACAGGATTTTTTTATTACTAAATAGTATAAAAAGCACCGACTGACCAACAAACCAGCCAAAAACAAAAAAACCCACCCACAATAGATCCAGAAGTGGATCTGTTTGGCTGCTCCCTTTCCTGGAAGCAGTTAGACCTTTCCAAGGTAGCTATATTTGAACTTCACGGAAAAGCCGTATAACTTAATAGCAGCAAGTCTTAGGAAATGTGTGAGTACTTCACAGAGATGGTATTCATCGCATGTCTTAACATGCATGCAGCACAGCCAGCGCTGCAGGGCATGGGAACGAGTTCTTCCTACTTGGGGCTGACTTGGGTAGAGCTTGCCGAGCTCCAGTGTTCTGTCTTTCGACTTTGGCGCTTTTTTTTTTTTTTTTTTTTT
>VUYV01000175.1:635333-685455 GCA_008711295.1 Anarhynchus alexandrinus | reverse complement strand
AAGCACAAGGACTTCCAACACAGAGGGGACTGTATTCTTGTGTCAAAAAAAAAACAACCAACCAAACCAAAACAAAGGGTTTAGTGATGGTAGTGGACAAGCAGTTCAAAAGAAATTCTCAGTGAGATGGGTAGAAGGCGTCCTGTGGTGCTTGATGGTATAAAAGGTGAATACTCAGTAGAACGAGTGTGGATGTACAGAAATACACATGCATGCAAACATTTTTCCTTTATGCAGTGTTGATAAAACTGATCCTGGAACACTTGGGAGTAATGTATCCAGTTTTGGTGCCAATATTTCCTCTTCTTTATTTAAAAATAAATAAACAAGCAAGCAAATCAAAATATCAAGAAAACAGTTTAAAGGCTGAAGGAAATACTTTGAGCTCTGGATGTCCTTACTGTGTATTTGTTGTAGTAAATAAACACCTACAGGTAGAGAAAAGGTTGGAGATTAAAAGTCTAAGATCTGAGACCTGTTGTTTTCAGCAGAGAAAGGAAATGTATCGTAAATATGAATGGCAACAACATTCCCCAGAAAAGGGAGAAATAAAATAAAATTTAAAAAGCATGGCTTTACTGTTGGGATTTAATTTGACGCAAACAAAGCAGTTGGTTCTCTGTTCTGTGGTATCTTTTAGGAGGAAGCCAAGAGAGCGTGCTGTACACGAGGTGACTGTGCTTAGTAGAGGGGGATGGTGAGAAATGAACAGCCGCCGATGAACAGGCAGTGAGACCAGTGAGCTCTGGAACTGGTAACACAGCACATGACACAGCACTCCCCACCTCCCACCATTCAGCTAGTTACCAGCTGCCCTTTCTTAAAGAAGGTATATGTCTTAGTCTTTCTCCTCCCATCTGCAGGAGTTGGAAGAGGTCAGTCATGAGGATTTTGGCTTTCTAAGTGGTACTGTACGGGGGTGCTGGGGTGCTTCCCACACACCTGCAGGCTCAGCGGCTCCTCTGCAAATCAGTACCCTCCAGACACAGCACTGTGGTCAGGCAGGTCCTGCATCCCCAGGTGTGTTTGTGCTCAGGTGTAGTAACAGCATGAGTTAAAGAAGCAGAATGTGTGATTGCTTATCGTGTGTTTCCTGGGCTGCCTGGGAGCAGAAGAGGACCCTGTTGTGCCATAATCAAGTATATTTCTGAGTTCTTTATTCCAGATCTTCACGCAGAAGAAACACTGTTTTCATTCCTCATCCAGCCCCAAGCTGGATAATAAGAAAAAAATTCAATGTATTCCAAGCACAAGGCAATCTGTCTTAGCAATGATCTTAATAAAGTCTAGTCAGCAATAAACCTTGGTAGTCAGAAGTGATTTTCCTTGAGTTTCCTGATTAGGGAATGCTGTTCAATTATCTGGATTCCAGCAAGCAGCTGGCATACGTACTGCAGACAGAAAGGGGGGGGGGGGAGGTCTTTAATTATCTTCAAGTCAGCAAAGATCAGTGTGTTGAATCAAAACAGATGGAGTGTATAATCCACTAGTGATACTCGTGATTGGGTAAATATAGTTATATGACAAAGAGGAAGAAGGCAGAGCAAATGGAGAGGAATTTCCTTGTGGGTAGGCTTTGAATGTTGGTATATTTACACTGTCACCGCTAGCCAAGGTGGAAGTGTGAAGTGTAAATACAGCGTCAGGGGGAACCTTTCTGTGGTGACTTGCGAGGCCGCTCGGGGGAAGTGGCAGGGATTGGGGAAGTCAGTTCCTTGGGGGACCTTGTGTGTTCCTTGGGTGGTGGCTGTGTTACACACTGGCAGATCTGTGAGTCACTTGGTTCCAGAGGGCACAGGTTTAATTCCCATGTGGGGGTGCATTTCAGGCATTTCTGCAGTGACTGCAAATCAGGCCAGACTTGTCCAGAAAATGTCTTTAATTACTTTTTCTGACAGCTACAAGCTGGTGCGATGAGTGATGGAGGCACCATCCAGCTGCTGGATAGAGTTACAATATAGTAGGAGCTCAGTGTTCTTGCTGGTTCCCAGTTGTGAGGCTTGCAGTTACACTCCCTGCATCTCCACTCACCACCAAGTGGTGGTGGGAGGACTGACCTGAGAAGCTTGTGAGAGCCCAGCGAGACCTTCCAACCAGAAGCCCCTTTGATTGCTGTTACTGATTTATGGGGCTTTCTGTTGTGATGTCTGCTAGGGACGGGATTAAATCCAGTGGCCCTTCCTACAGGGGGTGCTAGCTGGTGGTTAGAATGGCACAGAGCGTGTGCAGGCAAGGGGTCATCGGTGATGGGACAGGAAAGCCTGTTGCACCCAGAGCACAGCTGGGGGTGCTGAATTGCAGGGATGTTTTTGTATGCACTGGCGCTGTCACATGTCTCTTGGAGGGGGACCCAGGCAGCCCCCCTTGGTGTGTTACAGCACTGAAGGGGACATCCTGCACCATGTGGTGTGATGGTCCCAGCTAGAGGAACACGCTTCTGACACGCTGAGCTATGTATAGTGCATGGCTGAAGCTACAGGCATGTATTGATATGGTTGGGGTGGGGGGGGGAGGGCAGAGGGGAAGGGGACACTTTGCCTGTCAAAATCTTTTGTATTGTAGCTAATAGAATTTTTAAAAAACAGGTTTTGTAGGGAATATTCAAACCTACTTTTTCCACCCACACCCCACCTCCAGCCATGAGTTTTTCTCATTTAAGCTAGCTCTTTTGGGGTGGAGGGAAATCACTCTCAGACATAAAACCATGTATCAATGTACAGTCGCATGCTTAAATAAGTACTTTGAAAATTAAAAGGGGTGGTGGTGCAAAACCCCTTACTGCTTAAGGAGGCAATAGGCATATGGCATGCATTTATTCTTCCTGGCTGCTGCTTTTTCCCCTTTCAGTTGTCTCCTAGGATTTGTTCTCATTTTCCAAACCTGAGCAAGTTCAAACAGCCGACTGTAGGAAACCAAATACATATTTCTGTGGCATTCAACTGAGCTTTCCGTGTAAAACTGTCTATTTCATAGCTCTTTGAATGATAAAGATGCTCCGGCTGAGAGGCTTTTCTCAGAGTCCCCTAGGAGTTTGGAATTCATTCCCAACTCTGAAACACTAACTTTTTTGAGTGCTTACTATGAATGTATCAGTGTAAAACGTAAATCAAATGACAAAAACTGACATAGAAGCACTTTTTTTATTATTAGGAGGTAGAGTTGAAAAAAAAATCTACCTTAAAAGTAAACTATTTCTATTGTTTCTTTAACAGAAGCATCTCAGTTCAGGGGTTACTTAATACCATGCTTAACAAGACTGGTTTGAAGGAGGAACTCCACTTTTCCCTTTTAGAAGCTTTTCAACAGTACCCCAACACTTGAATACAAGAATAAGTGAACAAAGTACTCTAAGCAACTCCATTAAACCATCAGTTATCAATCAGACCCAAAGTAATTGACATGAGAGGCATGGATAAAGAACAGAAAAGGCTTTATTATGTTAGACAGATCTTATTGTCCCGACTGTACTGGGACACTCACTGTAATCTCAGTTCAGGTAACACTCAGTACAGAATAACTCCCAATATCTTGGGTCAGTAGGTATCAGTGCCACACTGAGTTATGGTATATTCTTGAACAGATTACAGACAATTTGGATATGCAAAAGAGTTTATATTTAAAAAAAAAAAAAGTTTTGGTTCCTAAGATTGTGACTGGATATTTACTGCTTTGTACATGTCCCACTCCTTTAATTTCCTTTACAACCCATCCCACAATAGCTAAACGAAAGAGAAATCTTAAAAACATATTTCTCTGCTATTTGTTTTCTAGTAAGGCAGTGAAATCTTCCTTTTAAAATAAAGTACTGGGCATTTTTCAGTGTGAATTTTTCACCAAGAGGATAATCTGCTTGAATCCAGAGATTGGAAACAATGTCATCACTTCGCCACAGAAGTGGCCTTTCTAGTCTGAGGGATCCAAAATCATGTTGTGACCTCTATAATCACCATTTTCTATTTTTCTTTATCAGTCTTACTGGTTTACAGGAACAGGCCATCAGTGGTATGATCAGAGGCACCTCTGTTTCAGTAATAATCTTATTCTGAGATGCTTTCTAGATGGAGCTGTCTAAAGAGTTTTCTTCTAAGGCCCAGTTGAGCACTACAAGCAAGCGTATGCACAGATCCAAAATAAGTGACAGTTCTCCTCTATGATTGTTATTCTCATGTGCAAATAAATAGTGGCTTCCCAGGAAAAACTGCAGTAGTTCACATTGAGAATGATGAGTACCATGTGCATTTTATAATGTACTTGAGAACAGATACAGGACTGTTAAGAGTAGTGCAAAAGTTACAGAATTTCACAATGCATGTTTCTGGTTTCTTTCTGTATTGATTGTGAGTTAGATTTTTTAATTTTTTTTTTTTTAATAAATGCTGAACAGAAGAGCATGGTCTCTGTTAACCAGAGGGAACAAAAATATTCTCTGTAGCTTGCTAGATCTCATAATTAACAAAAAAAAGTATGCAGCGTGGGTGTTTAAGTGCATACACTAACTATTAAAATGGAGGAGCATAATTAAAAAAAAAATCTGTAAATGACATTTAATTCAAAAATATCATCTTACAGAACTCTAAATAAGGCATAGTAAATACTGTGCTGAACTTAAGAGCTTACTTCCTTCTCTCTTTTCTGGCTTCTAATAACACTTGAAAAAAAGAATGAAGCCAAATATGGTTTTAGATAGGAGAGGGTCTTGTTTTGCAGAAGACTTGCACTTTCCTTGTTCTGAGGGCTTGGGCAGATTCTTTGCCCACTCACACACCATCTACCCTAGGTGATCCTTCTCTGCTGCCCACCTGATCCTCTGCCATTCCATGGGTTCCAAAGAGGCATACGTGGTTTGTAGCTGAACACAGAAAGGGTAATCTGCATTATCTGTTTAAAATAGGCTAATTAACATAGTATGTAATTACTTTAATTTGTTGGCAGGCATATTATTGTTTTTTACACTAGAAAAAAGTCCTTCTAGTGGAAGCCTGATTATCCTTAACTGGAACAGTTTTGATGGGAAGCATAATCCACTTCTAATTTTCAGAGCATCGGGGAGACTATCTGAATTTAAAAATGCCCGAAGTGGAAAATACCTAAACTGGTACCTCACACTCTGTAAGTTCATGGTTTGATATCCCGCCCCCCATGTTTGCATAGCTTTCCATCTGCAGAGGGGGAGGTTATAAACTGTCCTTTCCAGTGCCCTTCTAGAATTAACCACTTTTGATGCCGACCAGAAGCGTATGTATGTGCAGTGTTACTGATTACTGGCCTTGTCCACAGTGCCAGCAATAGGCATTTAAGGGACCCCAGCTATTTCTTTTAACATATTTCTTTAATAGGGCCCTTTGTTGAACTGGCTGGAGAAGAGCTACTTTTCTGTTCAGTTGCCCTATTGAACAGTTTGAACACTACAACTGCTGTCTTTCAGATTCCTCCAAAACATTTATAGGATGTATAATACAGTAATTCTACAAGAATATCTTAAGTCAGGATTATCTTTAGTGTGAAGCTCTTACAGCACAGAACATTTACCTGTATAAAAACATGGGAGGCAAAAATGATCCAAGTTTGGATTTCTAAAGAAGCAGTGCAAAGGGAGCTATATTTTACTACTAGAAATACTACTTCAGTTCTTATTCTTCAACTCTTGGTGTTCTAGGGAGCAGACAATAATCCTACAGAATGAGGGAAACAGGGTTTGAGGATTTTTTTTAATTGATATGTTCATAACACAGTCCTATGGCAGTGTCATCTTCAAAAATTGAGACGTGAACATGAGTGATGAAACTAGCCAAGGGTAATTAGTCCTTGCAGGAAAATGTTTTCTTGTCTGTGCATAGAATGAAAACAAATGCAGGTAAAATATTCAGAAACCCAAAAATCAAATTAGGACTGTAATGTGTGCAAGCAAAAAGGACGATCAAAGGACTGAGTGTGAACTGAAGCTTAAGACCTAAGAACTCCAAAGTTTTTATTGATGTGACAACATCTCTGTTTGGAGAAAAATAAAGTTAATGAAATTTACATGATGAAAACTTCCAAGCTTCCACAAATTTTTCATAAACAAAAAACATTCATGAATCAGTGAACCACAGCAATAGTAAGGCCCTGCCAGTTTTGCAGACTGATTTAAACTTTGAGCAGGAAGGAAGGAGGGCACTTTGATTCAAGCCAGATGGGCTAGGATGAACTGAGCGGTCAAATTCAGTGTTCTGCTCGCTTTGTAAGCTTAATCATTTCTATTTGGATGGGCATTTAAACAGATTGTGGTAGCTTTACATTAAGCCAAACCTTCAAAAGTTGGGCAATAAACAAAGACAGGAAATAGAAAAGTCTAAGTAATGCTTGATTTGTTACAAAACCAAGGGCATACTGAACAAATCTGAGACACATTTCTGACCGTTTGAATACCTGCAGATAAAACAGTATCCCAATTTCGAGGCATGATTCTATGCCTTTTAAATGTTACCTGGAAACGTCTCCATCAGTTGAGGTTAGGACTTATGTTCTAGCCAAGAGCTCAACAGGTCGGCGATTTCCAAGCTCTTGAGTCAGATCTGAGGCTGACAGGCTGGATCTTCATCAGTGGTGGAGGTAGCAACAGCTGAAGTAACAGGCTGTGGCTTTTCCAGTGGATTGTGAAGTTTTGTTTCTGAAATGCTAAATTCCATCATGGGCTCTTTCATCTCCACCACAGGTGCAAAAAAACAGTAATGCTAATTCCAGCAATCCAGATCCTATTTCATATGCAGAAATTAACCCAAAGGCAAGTAATAAAAATGCATACATTATCCCATTCAATTATTCAGCAGTTTTGCAGACATACCGGAAAAAACTAGCTTTCAATATAAAAATTGTCTATGAAACAGTCTAACTTGAATTTTTCTCCATGGATCATAATTCCACATGTGCTTCTGGATCTGTAGAAGAGGAGAGAAAAATGAGTACTTCATTTCCAGCTGCCTCAATTAGCAGATTGGTTTGAAAATTAGTATATAAACCCCAAAGACTTGCTCTTTGCAAGGTTACCAGTGACTGAAGAACACTTTGTACCCCTTGCGTATAGCAGCTTTTTAATTAAGGGTTAAGATAAGGCCAAGCTCATAAAATTGCAGGAACAGTGAGTGTCTTCAGCAGAACTGGAAAAAGTGTGCAATATAGCTGTCTGTTTTTTGTTTCAGAATCAGGTTAAATTACACTAACCTCACTTAGCAAGGCCTTTCTATCCCACTAAAATACACAGATTATTTAACAGATCCTACATGCAAGCCTTTGCGTGGGGCAAGCTTACAGGGAATGAGTATGCAACTTAGCCTCAGTCCAAACAGGTAGGAAGAAAGTCACGGAAGTAGGGAAGTAGTCAGAAAGATTACCATGTGTGTGTTGTCCTGGCATCTTAGCTGGTGTTCCTGTTTCTTTTTCTTTCTGGAAAAGACTATGGAGCAGTTTGATTTCTTGATCATAGTCCTGCCATTCTGGAACTATACGCATCGCTGCTTGCAACTTGGGCTCTTTGGTCATCGGGTTATTACACTGCAAACAAAACATACAAGCTGTTCAGACACTTAATGCATAAAAAAAGATTGGTTTACTGAATAGAGGTATGCTTCCCCCTGGTGGAATTAATCTGTTGTTGGTGAACAATACATGCCTGTGTTTTAGCCAGAGTACAGCGTAAAGTATCTTTCCAAATTCATAATAATTCCATTGTTCCAGGTAAGAGATATAAAGAAGCTAAAGGAAAAGACTGAAGTACTGAAAACATTTAAGTAACAATACAGGATGAGGTGCCTAGATGTGAGGTAGGGAAGTGACTCTAAAACTGGTCACCATATTTTATTGTGAATAAATGACGAATGAGGGAACCGTGCTGCACTTACCAGATCAATGGTTTTTGCTCTCTTCTTTGAGGAATCATCACACCATGTCTCACACCACAGCCACTCCTGTGGGAGTGATTTAATTGGCACCTGGTGGATCATGTTGTTAGGCAAATCCTGTTGTGAAGAGTAAAAGTTAGTAGCAGTTTCCACAGGGTGCAGGGTGGGAGGAACAACCCCCCCAACCAGGCAATATTGAGAAGTTTAACTTTTATAAAGAGTTTGTTTTCCAGTGCAAATAAAAAGCGATGAATCAACCTTTCTTTCCATTCCAAACAAAGTCCTTTGGAAAAAAGCCTGCATACTACAACTGTTAATCTTATGTTGTTGAAAATTATTTAGCAAACAGCATTAAAGCAGTAATATGAATCCAGTATCAAGCCTGTACTGGACCAGTTTGAAAGACTATTCTAAATTGATTAAAACCATTGTGTTATTTTTTCCACCCACCACAGTACAAGCCTTATTTCCATGTTATTAAGTCAGTGCACAGTAAAGCACTCAGAGCTGGATAGCTCAAGGAACAAGTACCCAGTTGTGTCATGTATTTGTCTTGGAGTATACTGGAAAATTTGATAGTCTTAAGACATTTAAGGGGAAGGTGTTGTTTCCACCCACCAGTGATATTTGATGCCATCAATACCTGCCTTACTTGAAGGCAGGGCATAACAGCACTGCCACTGGCATCTGGCTGTGACTGAAGTTTGTCCAGGAAAAGAGGGGTCCCAAACTGCCATCACACCCCAGTAAAACAAAACAAACCAAACATAATAAAAACACACCTGATCAAGGTTGGACAGACTGTTAGGATCCTGACTAAGACCCTGATACTGTCCTCTGAGTCGATCTCCAGCTGCTATCTTTCTGAACTTCTTCAGATCCACCACATACAGAGCACTACATGGAGATGACACAATTAGTAATAACATTTGACTGATGGGTAACTTACTGCAGCCCCAGTAGACCCTGAGATATAATATGCTAAACTAATCTCTTGGTGGCAGTAAAGCAAATTATCTAATACAAGGCAGCAAAGCAGTTCTAACAAGGTCATGGCACACAGGAAAAAAAATTTCAACAAATCTATCTTAGCTTTGTTGTCATACAGTCCCTTCTTCCAACGTTTGTTATTAACAAATGAAGATGTCTGGTTAATTAATACTTCAGTTCTTCATCTGTAAAAGTTGTAGCATCCTAAAAGTAACTTCACTGTCCCTAGTGCTTCAAAGGGACCATAGGGAATGAAACCTTAAAGAGGGATCAGTAAGCAAAAAGTGGTTCACTGCAGCATTGTACACCTCAGCTGGTTTTCTGCCAGTTTCGAGTAGTAGCAAAAGCTTTCCCTCTCTATTTTGAAAAAAAATGAATTCTTCAGTACCTGATGTGGTATTTTCTTCCAGCTAAATGACTTGCCCAGTATCCCGATTTCCAGAACCTGTAGCCATCCATTTCTCTTCGACTGTCACAGAACGGAGTATATCCATAAGGAGCACCATCTAGATTGAAATCTCTTAATTCCTTTAGATCTGTGCGCACAATCTGAAGGGACAGGATGTTTTATTTTTATTTGTTGAAGCCTGCCACGGGTTATTTTGAAATGCTGGTCAGAATTTAATTCAAACTGAGCAAACAGTTAAAGGAAGAACTACCTGTTATACTCTGCAGTCTTTGGCGTTAGGTATATGTAGTATAAAAGCACAGCACAAAAGGTGTTGTCTCCCCTGCCCTTAGAGGTGGAGTAACTAACACAGAGTTTAAGATAATCTGATAGGGGTTGGTTTGACAGCTGAATTGCCAAATTGTTGCTTAATAAACAGAAAGAATTCTCACTATATATGAACTCTATTGAGATCCTTTGTATCCTTTCCTCTTGAAAGTTTGCAAACCCTTCAGGGATGAAGGCTTTTTAATGTCTTTCTGACATAGAAGATGTGGCAGTAATACTACTCTAAAAATACCACTCTGGTGGGGGAAAAAATGCATTAATATCTCTTTTATAAACAGAGCAAAAACTGTCTAAAATGAGAACAGTGTAGCTGGAAATTTATCCTAGGTGATACTTTAGCATAAGTTGTAATGGTTTTAACTGACATGAGATCATACTGTACATGTGCCGAAACACCCAAGGCATTTTATACTTACGTGTTGATGATCTGTACTTCTCAGTTTCATACATGTTTTTGAAGGATTATTTTTGGCAGTTCTCACTGCCCACGTATCCTGTACTTTGAAACCATTCAGGCAGTAAGCACATACAAAGCCTTATAGACACCATTTGTTTTGCAGCAGGACATGGCTTCATGCACAAGGGATTTGACTTCTCGCTCCTCTGAAAGCCACTCAGATTGGGCCAAGTTAAAAGCATGGGCGTGGGAGGGCAGGGTGTTTGGTGACTTAGGAAAAGACCGTATGTGGCAAGTGATCTGCAGGCTGGGAGAACAGATGGAACTGGAAAAATGGAAGGGTGAAACAAGAATCTATTTGGCAAACTAGTTGGAATCGCAGTGAGTGAACGAGGAACCAGACAAGAGTAAGACAGGCCAACAAAACCAATCTTTCTGAGAACAGGAAAAAACAGCACTCACTGAAGCATGCTATAGTTACGGAATCAACCTTCAGCCATGCCTGCAAAGGGCTCAAACTTGCAACCTTTCCAGTAATACAGAAATTGTGTTCAAGAATGTACTATTCTTAGAGAAAAGGAAAAAAAGCAAAAGATAAGTAATTCCAACCTCTGTGTTACCTGATCAGCATCCACAAATAGGATTTTATCAACAGCTAATGGGAAGAGCACATCTAGAAAGAGGATCTTGTAACCCCAGATGATACGTTGTTTCTCTGTTTGCTGATGAAGCCAGCGTGGCCATTTATACTGGACAAGCTCATACTGGAAATTATACTTCTCTGCCATGTACGGGATGAACTCCTGCAGAGGGAGGGGAAAAAAAGTAGTTTATCTCAGTTCTTTGTTCCTCTGCAGGAAAAAGGAAAGTGCATTACAAGAAATAGACTTCAGTCCTGTAATAAGGCACAGAACATTAGAAAATGAAATACTACAAAGAGTAACTACAGTTTCATTGTTACTTCAAACAAAGACATAACTCCAAACTGAACAATCAGTACAAATTGTAAAGCAAACTATTATAAGAAAACTAAATATTTTGGCACTTTTCCCCACACAATTATTTATGAGCCATTTTAGAGCGATCCACAGATCAGTTTAAAAGAATGCATTACTCTAATTGTAAAATTTTGCAGATGGGGAGAATTATTATTTAGGGCTGTACAAAGCAGAGTAAATGGGAATAATAAAATGAGAGAAAAGAATTGGGAGAAATTTTTTACTAGAACAACTTGGCCCACTGTCAAATCAGCTGACATTCTCATCTGCGAGGCTTCCTCTGACACTGGGAGAGTACAGGTTTCGCCAAGGGATGCTGGTACAACACGGCCATTAGGAAGTGGGGGGAGCAGACTGTTGCACCACCCCAAGAGGTGACTGACAGTAGCAGAGTCACAGTACAGCCCATGGTTGCAGCAATAGGGACACTGCCAATTATTTTCCCTTGAGTTCATGCTGAACAAGTAAGATTCTCCAAGAAATGCTACTTCCTAATATTAAATGTTAAGAGTTGCAAGTTCCTGAATGTTTTGACATCCATTTACCTCTGGGTTCCGTTTTGAATCCCGCTGTTTGTTTTATGATGTATCACATATAATGAATAAGTATTTCCAGGTATACTCATCTAGGGCTGGCGTCACTCTCTATCATGCACCGCTCATGTACTCTAGTCAGTCTGAAGCATGGTTTTAATGTCTCCTCTTACGAAGCTCCCTCCATATCTACTCATAGGCATTGCCTTCTCTGGTAGTTTTTTTTCCTATAATCTTTCAACCCTTATGTACTAGATGCAAGTTTATAGCACTGAATTTCATCTTAAAAGTCTCCACCTTTATCATGCGAGTTACAAAAAATAAGTTCAGATTCTTTCAAGTGTGATTTTCCTCATATGTGCTCTTCTCTTAAATATATTTACCTTCAGCATGAGCCCACTGTCAACCTGTCTGTTATTTCTCAAAGCTTTCTAGACAGAACCACCAGTTTATACCAACTTGAAGCTTTGTCAAAATAGAAGATATACAGACAGGTAACTGTACGTATGTTTACACAATAGCATTATGTACAAATTGCAACTTTTTTAAAACTTTTCCCCATGATGGAATAAATTTCTAATTGGTAACAAACCTTGAATGTAGGTGATAAGTAGTTCTTCAGAAACCAAAACTTTAAAGGAGTCTTAGTATGTTTCAGCACAGACAACATCATTATGCTATCAAAAGAAAAAAAATAAAGCATTTAGAGGAACAACTGCCACCCACTAGAGATCAGCTGCATAAACCAGCAATTTGTAATCTGTTATGTTATTAGACTACCTGCAGTTATGTGTCAAACCGATCTTCATGCATGAAGAAAAAGCGGGTAGCTTCAGCCTATTGCAAATAGCTTAATTTTATCTACAAAATTACTAACCCCCCAAAAATCTATGTATTTTAACTAGTCAAAGAATACACCACCTGTTGGCTTTCACAGTCCTTTGAGAACAGCAGTTCATATTCTTTTCCAAAGCAACGATGAATTATTCTATAACTTCTTAACAATACATTTGTATTTGGTTATATTGTAGTAAGAAAATTTAGGACAGCAACATACCATCTATTAAACTAAGTCTAGTTTGAATATATGAATGTTAAGCAGGCAAAAGTTCCTATAATACAGTAGGTGCAAAATCTAGAGGACTTCTGAGCTGCTGAAAATGTTGTTTGCTTTTTTTTTTTTAATATTCTTGCAAATTTTAAACTTTTTCCTTGTGGAAAGCAGGGGACGTTACCATTTGAGACCCCTGATTATAAATTCTGAACTAACCGTAGGAATCTTTCATATAGGTGTCCTGAAGCCACGGAGAATATATTTAGTACATCATCTTTATCCTGTTTCACATCTTCATTCTTTTGTCCGCCTGTGAATCCCCTGAAAGGACAAATGTGTTTATATAAAGGACAAGATAGTAAGGGCCAACTACATAGGAAAAAGCACAACAGATCATAAATTGCTACAGCATTGGTTTAATACAGTGCAGTCGTGGGGTGTCGTCTCCCCACACTGCTCAGGGTATCCTCCACAAGGTGGAGTGCTGCAGACACAGACCTGGAAGACCCAATAGCTTAGACATTAACTCCGATTGCGTTGAAAGATTGCTGGCTGATGCACGGCGCCTGGAACTGAGCAGTGTTTTCAGGCTCCCAAGTAGCAGTGGGGGTAAGGGAAGCAAAGCAATAGCCCAGTTCTCTAGAAGCAGAGGGGTCCTATGAAAGATAACCCTAAATTCAAGCAGTCTTAATAGATAGCTGTGGAATATCACAGACCTAACTATATCATCAAATAGTTTTCCAGTTTCAAGAGACTTGCAGGTTATTATTGAATTAGTTTTACCATTTGAGAGATTCCCAAAATCCAGATTCATTCTCACTGGTACCATCACTTAGTAGATCTTCATTCATCATATCTAGTTTTTTCTGAACCTGTAAAGCATAACATTGCTTTAGTGAGCGGAACCACATATTGGGCAAACAGCTATGGCGTGTTATTTTGACACTGGCTCTGTTTCTATCCATTTGAATTATGTACAGCGAGCTGACAGGTAACCTAAGCTGTCTGGAGAAACAGCTCAGTAGTGAACTGACTTTTTCAGAACATATTCCAAAGCTGTTTTCAGACACCAAATGCATGTTAGTCTGGATGGTTAAAATGCTTTGCTAAGAGGTGTTTAGTGACCATCCTTGATGATGGAGACTGGAAAAGCCATCAAAGAAACCAACCAACTCCCTCCCAATAAACTCAACACACCTCCTCCACCACTTTCTGTTTCTAAGAGGTATTATTGGTCACTGAGACTCCAAAGCAGAGACATAGACAAGGCAGTGAATCAGGAGAATGTCCCAGAATTACTCTAGCACAAGTAAATCCTCTGAGGAAGTGTGAACCAGATGTGTTATAACCATCACTTATCTATCAGTTGTCCTCCTTAAACTTTTCAGCTATGTCATTACGTGATAGACAACCCTAAGAGGCAGCAGATTACTAATTTACCTTTTTTTTTTAAATGTGTTCTCACCTACTCTGTATTAGATTGATAGAAAATGTATTGCTAGATGAGTAAAACTGATCTGTAACAGATAAAATACTGGCTCAATAGATGCACTGAATGTTTATTACTAGACATCTATAGGACATACAAAACTGACTGTTTTTTTCTGAAATCAAAAGCATAACTGAGTCAGTAAAATGTGATCATAATTGTTTCTCATGGGCATACAAAAGGCACAGCAGTTACAAGTCATTCTCTCCTGTGTCAAAAAAACCCCAAACCAAGTCTACAGATAATTCTGTTATTGATACTGTGATGTGAACTTTGTGTGAACTGCCTCAAATGTATGCTTGTAGGAAGGGAACATCAGGCCTTAATCAAAGTTTCTTCCCCACTGTTGGTCAAGCAGTCTTTTTTAAAAGCAACTCTAGTTTTTAAACTCACCTTCACTTTAATAATTTTGCTCTTGAAGTTGTTGAGAACAACAATAACTTCACTAGCTTCAGGTGGAGAGTCTGTGCCATCATGGCTGAAAATACAGCAAAATACTGACCTTTACTACAAAGCAGAAAAATGTTCTTTATTTCTTCTGCACATTTTTCTACATGGTATTAAGCCTTAGCACTGTAAAACGGGTTTGAGACATGTGACAAAGTAATAAATGCATGTATTTGAACACGTTTACTGGGTTTTTTTTAAAAATTAATTAATTTATTTCATCTCACATAACTTAACAGTTAGTACAAAATGTAATTTGCTGTTCAGTTTGCTACACTTTGGCAAGAGAACTGTTAGATTCACATATTCGAAAGTTTCACAAAAAAAAAAAGGTTAGAGTATTTCTTATGCTATCCTACCTGTAGATTCTATAGATATCCTCAGATCTGCCCTTTCTCAGTCTTAGAGTCCATGCACCAGGATTGGCTTTTAACTGGAAGTAACCCTGTAAAGCAAAAAGAATATTTGTCAGTTTCCAGAAAATGCAAATGTAGAAAACCAAGTTTTTAAGTCCTGTATTTTGACCCACTGTTTTGTATCTGAAAATAGTTATTTGTAAGCTAGCTGATTAGAGTAACTATACAGCCTTAAAACCACACACTACAGGAAAAGCCCCAGAAGTTCCATTCAAAATCATTGGTTTTTTCTTAAGAAATGGGAATAAGAAAAAGTCTAGCATTATTTGTTAGGTAAGAGAAAGTCTTCAGGGTGTCCTGATGGGAACAGTGCAATCCCAAAGTTTCTTCTGCAAAAGCTTGGCTTCGTGAAGGAGTGAGTGAATTTCAAAACAGTGTAGTTGGTAACTAACCAGCAGTCCACAAAAGATCTGCTGACAAAATAAAATTTACATCAATTTTGAAGCTCTACAGACTAGTACTTGAGCTACAGCAGGAAACAGTAACATAGTTTATATGTTACACGGTATGTCTTCTACAGAACTTAAAAAATTACAATGTGAAATTCAATTATTGTGTGCAAGTCGAAGTTTCAGGTTCCAGATCTGAATATTTTCTTCTGTGATTTAGATTATTACACCTATAGAAGATACAAACATTTGTAGTGATGCTTCAGTGTCCCGTCCAGTTTTGTACTGTGACCACAAACGCATGCAGTTCTATACATGAACCAGTCTGCTTTAAAGAAAAAAAAAAAAGAAAAAGAGGAAAAAAGCACAGGGCACGTTCCTGGTCTCTTCGTACCCCTTCACACTATAGACACTGAGCTGAGGAAGAGGATGCCTGGATACAGCATTGTTTACTGTGGTACATATGCTTTGGTTTAGCTAATTAGATAAAAAGACACCTCCAAGCCATTAAGCTTTACTCCCTAACATACACACACACAATGAGATGACACATAAAATAGGGGTCATTTTCCTTTCTACCGTAAGAAATATTACATCATTATAGGATATACTTTGGCACAGAGAAACAGAAAATGAGTGTAGGAATTTTCAAGTAAGTATTTAGCATTGGTAAACATTTTTTTCCTTGCTTTTTCTTTAATACATAATATTCCAAGAACCATGGTAGGCAAGTTATTCCAGTTTTTCACTAACATTACATATCAAGAAAATATTCCAGTGACTAACTTCCCTTGCCATAATTTCAGTCCATTACCTCTCTCATTGCTCAGTGCAGACACTGAAAACGAACTGATCCCTTATGCAGCTACCTTATAAAGTCAGCTGCAGGACACAATCATATGCTTGGATTTCCGTCACCTCTTTACAACTTAATTAATTAATTCCCATTCTTTCACACTTCCTTTGTTTTTCAGAATGTGTTATTCCTGACTCTCTCCATTTGTTCCATAGATCTCCTGAAGAAATGGGTCCCAAAACAAGACAACTGTCCCCCTAAGGCTTACAGTACCAGAGTGGATGGTCTAAGGAGTACCCTGTCTAGAAAAAACAGAACTGGAAGAAAAAACCTTCCATGGAAAGAGGCTGCTTAAGAACATCAGCATCATTTTAAGATATTCCAGAAGACCCTTCTCAGCAAGGTGAAGGGAAAGGAGTACATCTTGAAAAAGGTAAGAGACAAGTACACTGCAAGATTTTAGACATCAATGTTAGGAATGATGTGGTTCTGATACATTTGCAACTGTGAAGTGTAAGTAACACCACATAACCATAACCCACATACTAGAAAATACTCAATGTTTCATGCAAGCGATTGTGCTGACTGGAGGACCAGTTATTTGTTGCCAGTTTCAACAGAATGCTTACCAAGTTGGCCATCACAATGGTATCAACAATGACAGGACTGGTTGAAGTTCCCAGTGTAAACTGGAGCCCCCGAGGTGGCTGTCCAGTAGTAATATCATAGCAGTGTCCTTCCAGAAGCAGATACTCCAATTCATATTCTGCAGCTACAACGTTATCCACCTGTAAGGAGAAGACACTGCTGAATTCAGTCCTAGCTCTAAACTGCAAATTTTTAGTAATTCAGTTACTCTCTAAAATAGCCATGGTAATTAAATAACAATTTTACCAGAGTAATTTTATTAAACAAATACCTAGAAACCTTCAAAGAGCTCAGGTCCTTCAAGTGACAGACTTCACACACATATTGTTAAGAGTGCCCCTGAACAAAAAGATTTGAATCTCAACTGGTAAGGTGCTAGGATAGGAAAAGGGAAGGACTGTTGACCTATTTTACAATTATTATTTTTTTTAACATTTATTGGAGAATGTAGCCAAGTAAGCGATCAGTTTGGCATCTCATAAAAAGTACATGATGGGCTCCAGAACTTTGAATCTAAATCTGCTTAAAGGTAGTATCATCTAATATTTATCATCTGAAATAAACATTTTGTTTTGCTCTGCATTACTCTTACAGTGTGCTAGGGTACTGTCAGAAATACCAATTCCTTTTTTTCTACACCAAACAAAAGTGCCAAGAAAAGAAAAGGAAAAAAAACCCAAACACAAACCCAAAATTACTTGGGTCTCTACCAGGCTAAATTCAGATGTAGCCTGAGGACACTACATAAAATATTAGACTGATCTCGCAAAGCATTTTCTCTCATTGCACATCCAAAATGACAGTTGAATCGCTACAGCACCAACAGACTGCATATTAGGAACTGGAAATTGTGCACCTGCAAAAGTAAAGCTACTATTTATTTGGAGGCTCAGGATGGTACTTGGAATGCCTGAAGCATTTAATCCCCCTCTGTCTTGGGCTTTCTGTTAATTTAAGGTGGGGCATGGGAATCACAGGTTTGAAATGCATAGTAGTATCAGCCATTTAGAGGTTCATTTATGGATTTACAGTTAGCTTAAGAGATGAAAAGCAAAAAAAACCTAGACCCAAACAAAACAAACCACACAACAAACACCCAATTTCTTAGATTTCTGAATATCTAGTACAGGATTAGCAATATCACACTGCCACTATACTGCATCGTATTACCAAACATACCAGAGTGATGCAGAAGTAAGAGGAGACTAATACAGCGTTCAGAGAGAAAGTAACCCACGTTGGTAATGACCACAATGTTGTACAGACTGTTGCTTTTCAAGAGGCCAGTTTGTAAAGGGTTTGACAATCTCGTTACTCGTGCAGCGGATGAGTTTCTGTACTGCAGGAGTCACTGGCACAACTGGGGCTGCTGGGGCCTGTCTTGGCAGACAAGGCCCAGGGCTGGCTGGTTCTGGAGCCTGAACTTTCCTCTTGCCTCTGGAGGTGTTTCCTCCAGGTCACCATATCAGTGGAGAAGCTTGTCCTGCCACTGCCCATGCCATACCCATGCTGCAGATAAATAGAGGACTTCTGCCTCCACAGCTGGCAGTCAGGCACCTTTTGCATATACTGGATTATAGATACAAAATTACTGGGTTTAATCTATATCTGCAGTTCAGGACCAACTAAATAATGGCTTATTTCCAATGAAAAGACTATTTGACTGACTCATTTAACTTTTATTAAACATTAACAGTCCAAAATTTTCTACTTTGCACCACACATGGATTAGCTAACTTTTAATGTGTTTTTAGTGCCCATCATAACATGTTAGTGTAATGCATTTTCTGCTTACCAGCCCACTACTTCTAGATCTTCTGAAAACTATTAAAGTTAACTGCTAACAGCAAGAGGTTAATAATTAGCACTGAATTATCCATTCCACTAAAGATTAATGAGAATCATCAACTTGCACATACAGCTATTCTTCTTTCATTTCTAATGTCCTTTTTCTACTAAACTCTAGCCCCTTGGATTTTTCTTTCCTCCTTACTTTATCCCTATGTACGTGGGGCAGCACTGCCCAGATCAATTTTCTAATAGTCTACTTCAAGGCCTGTTCTAGCAGCAGTCAGCTCCTAAAACTATTGCAACTGAGTGGATTTCGGCTGCACCGGTTTTACTGTTTTATTGATAACTGCATATCCTTTTGTGGGCCACAGGAGTGTTTGCCAGTAACAAAAGCTGTGAAAATGAACAGGTAGCTAAAACCAGCTTGGTGGCTTCTCAGAGCAAGGGAAAGCGAGTAGAATTTGCTTACTGAAATAGGACTCAGATCTTACTTCAAAATTTCTAAAAAGAGGTTTAAAAAAATAGCAATCTTATTTTTAGTTGTGACATTAGCTGTAGGGAGCTCTAATCAGAAATAATTTTTCAACCAACAAATGGAAAGATACTTAATGGCCAAAGTTTCTTTGTTTCTAGCTCAGGACGCTCTGAAATGTCATAGATGCTTTCAGCGTGTACATATAGGATCTGCTTCAAGCCTACAGAATTTTTCAACCTAGGGTTCAGACATCCATGAATAATTGAGAACAGCGATCTTACTACCAGTGAGCTTAAGTTTAGCTGCATCTCTCCTAGAAAACATTTAGGGGTCTGCAAACATAAAAGGTATTAATATGCACAGTTCTATGTTTATTAGCACTTTAAAATTCTACATTTCTTTCCCATTACAAAAATAAGCTCTGGAAAAACACCACCATGTAAATGTAGTCATAGGAACACGTTGATTTCTCTTACCTCCTCTAAGTAAATATTATCAAGGTCATATGGGGTTCTGACAGATTCCACCATCCAGCTCTCAGGAGTATTTAGGTTCAAAGTGAATAGTGGAGACTGGGGCATATCCAAAAACTTGGCAATTGGTCCCGGAGCAAAGTTATTATCTGCTGTGAAAGAAATCTCTGGCTCCAAAACATAGCGATAAAAGCTGAAATTTCAAAAAGAAAATGTTAGAACCTATTTGCACCAAAATTTGCAAATATTTCGCTCTCCCTGAACTCACTGATGGCATCGGCTTTCCCAGATCTCCAATGTCTCCAAGGCTTTGTCCAAAGCAACACAGGTTGTGTTGACCTTGGAATAGGTCAGAATTTTCATCTTGAAGGATCAAACAGAATGTGCAAGACTCAACCAGTAAGGTAAGTTATTTAACTTTATATACATACAGATATAAAAAAAAACCCACATTAAAAGCACCCAACTTGTAAAACAGCAGAATTACCTTGCACTATCAACAAATTCCCAGAATCTCTGTGGGAAATCATGCTATTATATAAATCAGCTCAAAGTAGTTATTGAGACTTCCTAAAGGATATTTGACTGTGTTTCTGTGCTTGCACATTCCAACAGGTTTTTCTTTCTATCGCTTTTTTTAACCCTGGCATGGTATTGCTTACCTTTTCAGTGGCATGTCAGAAAGTTTGGACTGGCAGTTCATAAACACTCTTAGGTTCATATTTATCAATTGGTTCAAAACCTAAAGTAATGAGAAAAAGACATCCCTTAAAAAGCTAACTAGGAAAGCTGACCACTGGTCTTATAGACAAGACCTCAAGGAACCATGTTACCTGTTCATTCTCAATCCTCCCTTCTCATTATTTGCTTTACCCCACCCACCTTTTAATTGCTGGTTTTAAGAAGAACAGTTACCTGCTCCCTCACACTGCAGGTTTTCTTTTTGGGATGCAGAGACTTTCTTCCTCAAGAACAGAGTCATTGCAAACTAAACCATTAAAATGGTGAAACTAAAAGCTATCCGGACAATATCTAAGCATTATTTTATTAGTGTGTCATGTAGTGGAATTAGTTTTTCCACTAATAAATGTATTGTGCAACTCAGATGCACTATTAGAAGGCCATTGGTCACCACCCAGTCAAGGAAGAAGACAAACATTCCAAAACTACAGAACTGAGACAACTTTTTGAAATTGCCATAAAATGCAGGACAACATTGCATACATACCAAAAGTAATGGAGCAAGTCTTTGAGCATCTCTGGTCACAGGATCAACAATAGCCACAACATCAAAGTATGTCTCCCCCTCTTTTGGTCTCAGTTTAACTGCACTAAACAGAAGAAAAAAACAATTTTAAAGTATCAAATGTATGGATAAACATAGGAAAAACACTATCCATCTCATTTTGAAGACAAATTACTTCCTAAATGCTAGGTGTCTTCTGAAACTAGATAGAGAAAAAAATACATATATACATAAATGTGTATAGAGATAGGTAGACAGATAAAATTAATTTTATGTGCCCTGAAAACTGCTGGGGACTTTCCTATTGCTACTTGAATTATTTATTTTTTTTTAAGTTAAATGCAATGTAAAGCAATGGAAATGTTAAAAGATAAGGAAAAGCATATTGCTCAGCAAATGCCAGCAATCCTATACCTGTATCGTTCTTCAAAAAAATGATATTCAATTCTTGCCTCTCCTTTTGGTTGAGCAGAAAGAAGAGCATCCACTTTCATTACCAAGTCACTTGCACTGAAAAGAAGAAAGAAAATAAAAATGTTCAGATACTCAGAAAACATGTACTTATCACATTTCTGCCAGTTAGCAGCAAAAGAGAAGACAGATTGAATTCAGATACACAAACTAACATTTTTAATACCTCTCTACACAAGCTCTGAAGAATTAAACATATATAGGGGCTAATCCACCATTAATTTAAACAGGTTGCAGCCTTGTTATTGAGGGTACCAAAGGGTTTAACTCTGTAACAAATACAGAGCAGCTGGTATTTTAGGGGAGAGCCATCCTACAGGCATTGCATTCCTGAACTTCACCAACCTCTCTTAGACCTGTAAGCCATTCCGATCAAACCCTCGTTTCACAGCAGTCATCCCACTTTACACTGCAACTCTAAGAACTAGAAAGCAATCCTGTGTGTGGAGAAATTTTTGGGAGAGAGAGGTCCTATCATTAAAAGGGAGTTACTTCTGACAGCTTCCTTTTTATTATTCCCACAAATTTTCAGTCTAGTATTTTAAGAATATATTTAATCTTGAAAATGTAAAACCTCTTGAAAGTTCAGTGAAAATTGATTTGTACATCATAGCTTTGCCAGGAAGCAATACTGTAACTTAAAGGTCTGTCAGTTTTTCCTGAATTAAGTAAGTCTCATAGATTTATAGTGACAGCTGTTTAAATTGTTCATACCAGAACCACAAGCTTGGTGAAGTCTGCCAAGTTCTACAATGTTTTCCAATGTAGCAGATAATTTCAAAAGTTTCTGAAAAACATTGCCAGCATTCAAACCAGGAAACCACTGCTCTGTCCAAAACTAGCCTATGTTCAAACTATGCCCTCTTCTTCCACCCTATCACCCTCTGTTGATTCCCAACACGGCAGCGGGTGCAAAAGTGTTTGGAATGCTGTTAAAACCTGTCTTCCTAGTAGTCAGAATCACACAAGACTTCTGCACAAAAGAGGTCATGCTTAACTTACTTGACCAGTCTTTAACAGTCAAGCAGCTTCATGGAAAAATATAATGCTAAATATGAGAGAAACTATTTTCTTAGCTATAAACTCAAACATACAAACGCACACCTATGGACTTCAGTTCTTTCAAATCTGAAGATTACTTTCAGATGATTAACTCACCTCTGTGCTTTTTGCAATAATTATCTACAGCTATGATTTTCATTTTCTTATCTCTACCTCTTTTCCTATTGTTTCTCTTCAAAAAGTTAAAAACAGTTTACATGGTTCCTTAGTTCTGACAGTAAAATATACTACTAAAATAATTTTTATATTGATAGGCCAAGCAGCACTTAACTGAACTGCAAACAAATTCAGAAAGCATATTCCATTGTCTCATTTTCTTCCCTTCTTTCTGCTTGTAAATCAATACCATAGTAGTCATACACGTGAGTTATGAAACCCTGATATATTGGAAGTAAATGGTTTAGAATACCTTGTCAGTTAAGATTTAGTTGGGAGAAAAACCCACAAGAAGTCTGAATGCGTTAATATTAATGAAAAATTAGGCTTCTCTTCCATTTAGAGGAGCAGAAAGGTAGTCCAGTGCAGAAAGCATTTTAAAGAATAAATGTAATAACATGCAGCAATTTATACCACTTTGTAACACATCCTACAGCAGCAAACAACTCTTCTCTGCATACAGACCCCTATTCTGTTGGTAAAGCTGTCACCAACTGGAGTCAACTAAACCTTGAATGAAACTTCATCTAGTTGAACACGGCAAAGAATTAAGCCAGCCCCGTAGAATGCACCTCCACCCTCATTCTTTATTTTTTAAGTCCACCTGTATCCCCACCTGGCCAATCCAAGAAGCCGCTTCCTGAACCCCTCAGATAACCAAGCAGGCTGCTGCTGCCCTTGCTGCTGTGATCCAGGGACTATCTCAGCAAGTAGCAATACATTTACTGTTTCATGTTCACTTGAATGGATCTATAGTAAATTCCTACAGACTTGGGCACTTTCCCAGTTTCTTGCTCCTTGTCAGTGAGGCTCCAGCCAACACCACTCCTCCAACTTCTGTTACAAGGTAACAGACCAGCCAGGGCAGGTTGCTACTAGGTACAGATAATGAATCAAGAAAAATTAACTCTGAGCACAGAACCATAGCAGGGGTTGCCAGTACTCTCAGAACTCCCTCCTTAGTCTAAGGGATACAGTTACAGCTCCATTCCTCCAGGAGATTGTGAACTATAAAAAACGTTGCTAAAGCACTTTAAACCCAAAAAAGGTAATTTACATCTCTCTCTCTCTCACTTGCCCCTCGAACAGCTGAGCCAATAGAGTTTTCTCCAGCCTGCAAAAAGTCACGTTACCAGAGTACCACCACTTTTTTGTAGGCCTCTTCACGTTTACTTACAGATCTTCTTCGAATCCCAGCTGCTGAATCTGAGATTTGATTTTCTGTCCTGATGTCTTTAGTATGATATTCTCAAGGAGATGAAAATCATCCTGATTGAACATCTCACCATCCTCTAATGGACCAATAATCTACAAAAAAATAAGATCAGCATTATTAGGTAAAGGCTACACTGAAACAAAATTCAAAGATGTATTAAATAAATACTCCAGCCCAGTGTCAATGTCACCTGAGGTTAACAGATAAGTCTAGCTATTTACAGCTGAGTGTCCCACACTAAGGCATAAAAAATGCACACTTAAAATTTTCACTGAGTGCTTGGTTTGCAAAAGTCAAGCATATTAAATTATACATGGAACACTACATCTTGAAGAGGCACTAGAATACCAGGCCAATTTCAGTAGTCCAGCAAGACTCCAGCAAGTCTCACTCCTTTAGCTTTCAGAAGCCTAAAAGCTACCTAGACAATTCCTCCTATTTCACTAATAAGAGAAATAGAATACCACAACTCATCACTTGAAATTTTTAAGCCATTAAAGTATACAGTAACCACTGGAACTTGTGGGCTTTTTTCCTAACTAGGAAGCAGCTGACAAAAAGAAAACAATGCTGTACACAGCTGGGTTTCATTATTTGCAGTGAAATACTATTGTAACATCATTTGCCTAATCTAAATAAGGCATAGAAAGAGCTGGTGGAAGAGACCAAAGCGCCTTGGTCAGGGCCAGATACAGCAGCATTTTGCCCAATGAACTGAAGCAGCACAATCTTTCAAATTTATCATCCCTTTCTGCCCCTGGACTAAGTTCACTGCCAACATGAAAGCAACTCTGGTATTGGGAGATCTGAATTTGTACAAAACACTAACAACTAACTGCACACAGTACAAAGAAAAGGTCATGCAGGTCTGAATAAATCCAACTGGAAGCAGTCCTAAAGATTGCTGAGACCTAAAGAAGGTTGAGACACTGTGATCCCTAGACTGCTGCTCAAGGTCTGCTTCTTTCCCACATGTTGAATAGCTCTGTTACTGTCTGCTGATTGATCTCACCCTTCCATTGCTGATCACAGCCCTCTGCCCCTTCTTCAGCTTTAGAACGTCTCTGCAATATATAGCATGGGACAGAATAAAATCCACCTTGGGAGATTCAAAGGCTTCTTTGAAAATATTGATATCCATACCCTGAAAGAAAAGAATACTTGACATTGAAACAGGAAGAAAAGTACATCTCTGCACACTTTTTTTTTTTAATGCACCTTTTTTGTTTCCATTCAAGAACATCTTTGTATCTCGCTAAAATTTATCCCCAGGCCCCCTTTCTTTGTGGTCTTAAACCTAGTTCTTGCCTGTCACCTTCAAACATTTTCCTAACTTCTGATGTGAAGGACCGCAGCCCTAGTGATTGCTGCTGCTTAGACCAGTTGTTCCATTCTTCTGTTCTTAAGTGATTCTTGCCTAACTTTTAAAAAGAGAAATGTAATTTTTTTTCTCAGCTTTTTAAAAAGTTTATAGTTCTTTCTTAACCCCCCAAGAAACAACTGACTCAAACAGATCCCTGAATCTGCATTCCTTTTGACTTTTCAAAGTTATGTAGCTTTGATGTGTATG
Source organism: Anarhynchus alexandrinus (assembly GCA_008711295.1). Lineage (NCBI taxonomy): Eukaryota > Metazoa > Chordata > Aves > Charadriiformes > Charadriidae > Anarhynchus > Anarhynchus alexandrinus. The sequence goes on along the minus strand of VUYV01000175.1, from coordinate 660,225 downwards.
AGGATTTACTTTATTTTTAGACGGACTCTTATATTTATGTAAGTTTACCTTTCAGAGCAGAAAAAAAACCCACACCAACAGCAAACCAACAGTGTTACTCTCCATTGTTACTGCATCTTTTGCATATGAACATACTACACTAAAAAATTCATTAGAAGAATAAGCAGAGTACCCTACCTTTGTAAATGCCAACAAACATGCTTACCCCAACAGCAAATTCTAAGATATCAGCTCCTGCCTCTAGTGCTTTTGCAATTTCTTCTTTTGCCATTTTGGTGATGAAGTTCTTGGCATTATTTGACGTTTGTGTCTGCAGAGCTGCCCATATGGCTTTAGCGACAAGTGTATTCTGGCTATTTGGATCTTCACTAGGATTGTTAATCATGCTAATTCGAACATTATTGCTGGATTTCTGTTTAACAAAACATACATTAGGAAAGTTTTAGATTTCAGGTGTGTTTTAAATGAGAAGAATAAGTCTATTGTAATAAACAGTATAGCGAAAGCTTTGTTTTTCTCAGCCAGAAAACCAGATTCCAAATTAGGTAAATAACAGCACAAGGTTAAAAGCATGAATGAACTAATTTAACATCAAGTATTTAGTTTACGTATAGGCACCACTGTGACAAGAATCTTCTAGATAATGCTGTGCTACATAAGAGATACAGGACTGTAGCCACCACTCAGAGTTCTGGCAAAACAGTGATTTAGGAGTAAGCTGTTTATTTTTATGATTCAGTTATCTTCCCAGAACAAATGAGACAGAGCAGAGAGCAACGCTTATGTTCATCTCCAAACCAAAACACAGACATCTTCAATTTAGAACCATGGGCTTAAAAGAACATCTTTTCTTTATTGTATTAGCATAGTGCCAAGAGGGGATTCTGTCCTAGTACAAGAAGGTCAGCGATGTTTCAGCCCCTACAAATAAGATGAGGCTGGAAATTACAGACCCTGCAGGGAGAACCAGTCTCCCCAGGTCATACGACAGGAACACAATTGCGTTTTTCAAGCCTCTACCTACTGCTGTATTAGCACTGCTACCCCATTCAAATGAAAACGTTACCTACCTGATGTTTAATTGCGTCATATAACAGTTGCCTCCCTGAAGGTTTATCAAAATCACCGACAATCCAAAAAGTAACTGGTCTAACAAAGGAATCATCTGCAATTAAAAAAAAAGGAAGAAATCTAACGGTGAAGGGAAGGAAAGCTTCAGTTTTTCCTCATTTGGAGGAAAAATACGATGCACATGCAAAGACTTCAAAAAAAGTAAAATTACATAGGAAAGTTATGGATGAAGCTAAGCTATGAAGTCTGGCAAGACAAGAATAATAGTATTGGTATTATATTAGGTTTCATTTACCTCATTCAGAAAACGCACATGGGACAGCATGCACCACTGTTCCTAAGCTGGATTTTTTTTGTTTGCTACCTTTTTAATTAAGAAATTTTAAAGGAACCTATAAATCACTTACATATTCCAACTAGGTTACAGACATACCACTTCTTCATACTGAAGCTGTTAGTTCACAAAATCAGTTTTGTATAGAGAAACAAGTGCTGCAGCAAACATGCATTTAAACAGCTTGCTTCATTTCCTGCTGGTTCTAAAGCCAACGCTACAAAGGAACCAGAAAATTCCCAGAACAACAACATACGAAATGCTAAAGCATGAGTTACCATAGATCTCCTTGGAAGACATTCCTGGTCAAAAAGCAGAAAGGAAAGGGGAAAGGAGAGATACATTAATAATTTGACAGTAATCTCAATGTGTATCAAGAAGCTGCAGCACTGTACTGGGCATAACTGAATCGCTAAAGTTCAAGTCCAACAAGTAACAAGTTTGTGCCAATTTTTTTAGAATAAGCTTTGACTTTTTCTTCCCCTCAAATAGATTGATACTTTAATTTCATGCTACAGCACTAATTATACTACATATTACCAGTTTCATACCAGACCGTTTGCAAAAACTGCCATGCCATTATGACTGTTTCCATCTCTTCTCTCTTTAAAAACTAGCATGACAGTGCTATTTCAGTACTGTTGCTGAGCCAGCAATACATATAACTTTCCTATTATTTTAGAAAATAAATGTGCTAGAGCATTACTGTAATAGGACACCAGCTACTAAATATCTTAAATGACAGAAGAGACAGTGCCACAAAACTGTCAAGCCATGGGATTGCAAATTAATGCACATTTTCAAATAAGCATGTGTAGGTTTAGTTAATACTCTACAAAGGGAAAACAAGAATCTTGTTGGGATCTAAGTGACTGAACATGAACCAAGGGCAAATACGAGACAGAAGGAGCAATGGGAACATTTAAGGCAGTGCACGCAGGTGGCAGTGGCTGGAGACAGTACTGGGGAAACTTGTGAGAGTCTAGTAAAGGTGACAGACAGCAACAAGATGAATTGGTTCAAATGACAGCAGCTTATTTATGATACCTAACTGAAATGGATATAGAAAAAAGCCTGATCAAGCTCTGTATCATGTCTGTGCAAGCATTTCTTACATTGAGAAGTACAGCTGAGTTTTAACACTAACGGGAGACTTCATGTATAACTGTAATAAAACAATGCTACCATTGAAAAAGCAATACATGCACTGGAGCAATAAAAACTGCACAGACCATGGTAGATGTTGTCTTATATAATGGGCAATAACAATTTTCTTCTGAATCCATTTAACTTTTAGTAATTTTGAATTATGAGAGAGAGTGCCCTTTTGTATTTTTCTAGTCAGTGTCAGTGCAGGATCAGAGCTTACACTGCTGCATTTCTGGTGGCTGTTTGCCAGACAGCAAGACCACTTTGGGTGGGACTTCATTATTCATTGAAGGTTGGGCTGGTCTTAAAGAGGGGAACATTCTTGTTCCATGTAGATGTCACATCTTATTAAAAAAAAAAAAAATCCTTCTTTTTAACACTTAGATTGCACCATTAGGCCATACCCACAGGCCTGAACAAGGCTCAGTGCATGTGTTCAGTACTGCATATACACTTGGAAATGCACATAAGATTAGATTTGGGTTTATAATCCACTACAGATGTTACCTTTCTTTGTTAAGTAGGTCATGCTGTTTGCGACAGCAGCTGTCTTATCTTTGGAATCCAACGTGGTAAATCGAGCAAAGTCATCCACAAAAAAGTTATCTGAGGAAGAGAAAAAGTATTAGATGCCAAAGCAATTATTCCATGTAAAATGAAAGAAAAATCACTGCTATTACCAGAACATTAAGAACACATCCCATTTTGTTCCTCGTGATGCTGCTTTTTATGTCTCATTTCCACTGTTAATATATAAGCTGAGGGATATATTTTTGTTGTCTCATATGTTGCATTTTGTCTCATAAGCTACATTAACAACTACATTGCATATATTATATGCACAAGTCAGTTGAAAGAATTGTTCAAGTCTCACTTAGCTGAAGTTAATTTATGTAAATAATACACGTTTAAAAATCCACTGTGTTACTATTTTTCAAGCAACTCAAAAAAGGTAGTTGTACAAGTGTTTTTGCAATACTGTCATTACACTACAGTCACTATTTGTTAATACATCTAGCCATGAAAAGTTCTGCTAAACCTTAAGTAATTCCAGAGTTGACTTTCAATCTCTGCTCAAAAGAAGGTTAGAAATAAGAAACAAGCTGTTGCTTTATGCATTATATGGCTGTTCTTGGCTTTTGCTAGCATTGCTAATTTCTCAACTTGATGAGTCATATTCCCCTAAAGGTTTGTATAAAAGCAAAACAAATTCCTGTTTTGAAAAATCTGTAGACATTAACATTGCTATGGTACGTAACATCTCCCTCAGCACCAGGGCTAGAACATCACTTGGGGTGCTGTTAATACTTTTCCACTAGAGCTTTCCATTGGGACAGCAAAAGTCTTTGACTCAGATACTTCAGGTTTAACACAATTAAGTGTCCCTTACTCATTCCTGTCAGATCTAGGTACTCTCTGTCAGACGTTAAGATTCTTGAGTTAATTCTTGGAACAACATTAGGCTGGTTCATGATATACTCAACCACATCTTGGTCATTAGATAATTCACCCTGAAGGAAAGAAGAAAGGAGGAATATTTGTTTTTTCACATGTATATTTGCCTTAGATAACTTAAAAAAAACCAACCAACCAAAACCCAAAAACCCAACAACAACAAAACAAAACAAACAAAAAAACCAAACCAGGAAATTACACAAGTTAAGTTGTCTTGTGTATTACATGTTCAGGGACTTTTGAGTCAGTTTTTCCAAATCTTGTTCTTGTCTAAATTCACAGCTGAACTCAGCACCTACCAGGTACACGGCTCGCTGGAAGATGCTTGTGGTTTCCAGGATTTTGTGCATTGTCACAGTTTCTAGGTCATCAGGATCCAGCTGATCTTTTTGAAAAGGCATTCCATTGAACAGCACAACAGGGAGAGGACCTACACCCGTTTGCTCATAGTAACCTCTCGCTGCCTAAATGCAGGGAAAGAAGTAGTTTTACCATGACAGCCCATTACCGTGAGGGTTCATAACGTTTCCAGGCAATAGCCACACAAGTCTATTCTAAACACACTAAGATGTCCTTCCAGCTTTTATACGATACAGAGAATATTTCACACAGTGCACAAGACACTGTATCTTACATGCACAAAATGTCCTTGTCTTTCAGTTTCAAAGCAAAAAGTTACTTCATAATACGGAAGTGCTAAATATTCCATTAAGTTCATAAGGTAAATAAATTAATTCCAAAGAGCGCTTTCTGGTAATAGCAAAAAACGCACAACAGGAAATCTGACTTTGCATATGGAAGCAAATGCAATGCAAGCAGTGACAGTTGTAACCTAAGACAGGGTAGAGGGTTTTTTTATTATCTTCTTAAGAACATGTTTCTTAAACTTCTGAAAAAACATTTACTTGTGGGGGAGGGGGTTATTACGTCAAGACAAATTTCCCCATTTCATGTAACCACTGAAGAACGCACCATCATTATTGATACTCTGTTATGGACAGAAGTTAATCAGATTCTACTGTTTAGAAGTTCTTGTTGAGGGCTTTCAAGACCTTTTAAGGACACAATTATCACAAAGCTCAGATCACATGAGAGTGCCAAGCTGTTTTAACTTGTGTCCTTTATATGGAGATAAACTCTTTCTAAAGGCTTCCTTCCTTATCCAAAGGCTTTGCAATGTTTTAAGGTGTGGTTGTGTGGAATGGCGTCGGTACACCAGTTGCAGCAAGGCCTTCAGAATGGCCTCTCGGGTCTTCTGGAGGAGAGCACTTTGCATGTGTTAGGAGTTGGGGGGGGGGGCGGGGAGGGGGGCAGGGGTGCTTTTGTTTTGTTTGGGTTTGATTTTGTATCTAGTTTGTAAACTGAACAGGCCTCTCCTGTCATACAAAAACGTGTGTCTTACTTTTATGGGTTTTGATTTCTACAAAATGTTTTTCCCTTCACTTTCCTACATCAGAAGATGGAAATCATGTGTGCCTATGAGCCTATTTATGTAACCCTGACTGCATTCCTTACATGTACAGATGTAGGCAGTATCATCTGTGTTACAGAGCTATTGTAGACAGTATTTTCATTCTTTCTTTTACAATATTCAACAAAAATATAAACATCTCTCTACAGAACCTCAGATATATGTAAGATAAAATCTGGTTTAAGTGATCCAATAGTGGTTTGCGTTCCAAATTTTCTCCATACAGAAAAGTATCAGCCCTAAAAATAACTTTAAGAAATTATTTGAGGAAGGTTGTTGAATGCCTTGCTATAGGAAAGGCATTTTGAATTCATCATCATTACTGTACCTCACGCGGTATTCAAATACCAGTCAAGAAAACCCACACCAATCCCTCACAGACATTAAGCCCCTTCGTTTTCTTATGAACCATTCCATCACCTTGATTTTTTTCAAGCAATTTTAAACTCTACTGAAGTCTGCATACCAGAATGAAAGCGTGACTTATGAGTCACAAGAAAGTTACCTTGGTTGTGCTACTATACATACAGATTTTTTTAATATCTATTACTGTATATTATATAAAGCTTTGTGCTGAACATAAATACTTACTAAAGTATTACTAACAGTCACCCAATGTGATAACAAAATAGCTACCTGGTTAGTAAGAGAATTGGATCAAGAAATTGTATGTAACTATTTTCAAAATGGTGTTGAAACAAAAAGTGGAAAAAAGCTCTAGTTCATTAATTCTTACCTTTCTGTTTTGATCATAAGCAGAATCAATTCCCAGAATGCTGTTGACTTCCACATAAGGATACTGTTTCTCAAGAACACTAACCACATGCTCCACTTTCAGCTGATCTCCTGTTTTTACTTTGTTATATATCTGAAAGGGGGATAAAAATACAAGTCTACAGCTGCAACTGTAAAGCTTCTGTCCTTACCAAAGGTAAGTTGACCTGTCACCTGTATTTCAGTAATTATAATAAGGCATTAACAGCCAGATTGCAAAACACATTTTCATATTTATTAGCTGCAATAACAGCTCCTAAGCACTTGTAGCTGTTATAATTACCTTGCTTTACCTCATAGTCATTCCAGTGATATTGGAAGGAGGTAAATATCATGTATTTCTTTAAATAATAACTTGCATCTTTAACTAGAAAAAGTATTTAAGGGTGAAAAGTAGTGCTTAGGGGAAAAAAGGCTCAAGTAAAGCATATCCAAAGAGCTAGTCTTCCCTTCAGTACTCAAGACATGCTTATAAACAATACAACAGACACCACATGTAAAGTAGGTAACTGTTTCCCTCTTGAAGGAAAAAGATTTTACTTTGACTTACAAATACATACAAAAAAAAGAATAAAAGTCATTGTCTTCAAGTCACCAGAAGCTTAATGTTACAGTATGCCCCAGCTTGTTGATTTGTACAACAATGTCAAACCACAAGTGAACATGCATTTACTAGCACCTATATTATTCTTTGATGAGGCAAAAGTATGCAGCAAGAACTGTTCAAAACAAATTACAATACTGAAGGGATACAGCTGTTTAGAACTCAGAATTAGCAAAGAGGCAGTATCAGAAAAATGCGCAAAAGTGTTGAGTGTCACATTTAAGTCTAGTCTCACTTGTTAATGTTAGGTCAGATGCACTTTATAAAGAAACATGTATTGTGTGGTACTAGTGTTTGGAGATACTCTTGATACCGAGTGAAAGAAAAATTTCTTCTGTTATCGACATGTTAGTACATAATCTTACATACATGGAAAAATGTTAAAACATTAATTTCCCTTTTAAATGAATACTTACAGACATGACAGTCTGGAAAGCATAATTATTGTCCATTTCTTGTGCCACATAATTGTATGCCCTGAGGAGGGCAACACCAGCATCCTGAAGTCCATCAACATCCTCAGAGTCATTAACCACAAAGACTAGTCCTATCCTGCAATCAAATAAATCCCCAGATCAAGACTCTATTATACTAATAAATAATCAGCTCTTCATACAACTGTCAGCTACGATCATCATCTTAGACAAAGGCTTATTCTGGAATAGACTGATAAGATTTTGAGCAGAGCAGCCAGGAATCAAACTTAGGACATATAATCTCTAATGGTGAGTCCATCAGAATCTTGCTTTTCATCTCTTTCATCCAGAGTACTTGCTTTTAAGTTTCTTCTGTTTTGCTAGTAACAAAAGTTATATTAAAAAAATTTCAAATAAGAAACAGTATTTAGTAAATGCCCTTCCCAACCACCAATACAAAATGTGTAACATTTCTACAGTGTCCTAGCAATGAGAATTTTACAATTGCAAAAGTCACAAAAATAAAACTGATGAAAAAAATTCCCATTAAAACATAGCAATTACCTCAGTGGGATGTGGTTACTGAAGAACATCTCTGCCACATTCAGTAATTCTGCTGTTGTCTCATGAATAGGATCTACTATCAGCACCTGCATACAAATTGCAACTGAAAAGTTTCTATTCCCTTAAGAAGTCAAGATACAGGTGTTTCACTAGAGATAGCTTTATTCACGTCTCAGTGCAGAATAATGATCAGACCCATTTTATACACAGCCAGGGAGATGAGGCCCACTGAATAATAGTTTCTTCTAAAGTCTGTAAGTCCATTATCTAAAGTACCAGCCTAAACCACTCCTTTAACCAGAAGAGACCAGACTCCTCACATACATTATATCTTTACCTCAGTATACCCTAGCATCTAGGTGTCTGCTTCTGCGTGTACACAAATCCACCCATTAAGATGTGCATGGGAGACAGGTATTTGTCAGAACTGAGGAACACAGCATTGCTCTGCTCAAGGCCCTGGAGAGCCAATGCTGCTAAGACATTCTCTAAGCAAGCCCAAACCCAGACAGAACTGGGCCATTCAGAATGAATTTAGGGCCCTCTATTCATGCCAAGTGTTGTCTTTCCATTTAATAATGTCAATGTTAGAAGTACTAAACTCTGCAGAAAAAGATAACGCATTAATGCTCCCACAGCTGGAGGTGGTTCAAGTCCCTATTTGCCACTAATCAGAGGATTCCTTTTTTCTATAGGGCCACTCTGCTACATGACAAGACTTACAGTACAGAATTCACAAACTCCTTATTAGATCTAACTTTAATAGTTTACCTAGAGACTAAAAGGATACCCAGGATTAAGCCAAGGGCTGTTGATCATCTTTTGAAGTCTTGGTGCAAGAATGCTTTCTAACTGAAACAGCTGAAGTTGGTCTTAACCTGTTAAGAAGATGCTAATTAACAAATTTGAAGGATTTCATTAACCAACTTCAGGTATTATCACAAAGTTGAAATGCACCAAATTCTCACTGGTCAGATAGTATCTTTTCCATTGATGAAGCAATTTTGGCATCTACTAAATGCCAGAGAATCACGCTTAGTAATCTCTGAATCTCAGCCATAACTTATTAGTATGGGTAGAACAAAACCTTTTAGAAAAGCATCCTATCTTAAGTTATTTAAGTGACAGGGAATCCAGCATATGTGTAGGTAAGTTGCAAAAGCTAATGTCCCTGCTGCTGAAAAAACAAAACGCAAATTTCATTTCTAGTCAGATTACTACTTACAAAATTATGGAAGTTTTTTCTAATTTGTCTGATCACGCCTGGAAACGTGGGACGCAGCAGTTCTTGCACACTGGAAGGCCAGGAATTATACCGACTGTCAACTTCAAGATTGTTGATCCACTAAAGAAAAAATAAAGGCATTCAAATGACTGACAGTCCTCCTGCTCAAATCCAAGACTGTAAAATATTTTTAAATCAGGCACTATATTGAGAACTGTATGAATAAAAAGTTAAGCTTTTTAAAAAGAGCTAATTATATTTATAACCTTACTTTCCTTTTTTATTTCGCTGTAGTTTCAGAGCTGATTGTGAGATAAGAATAAAAGTTCCCCTGAGAGTTTAAGAATGCACTGCCCAGTGGCAAATAAGATATTTCTTATATAAAGCCATACGCACTGAAATAGCAGGGCTTCTGATGTCCACAGCATAGTCAGAANCTTGTCTTTGTTGAGGCTAACCTGGTTGGAGCAGCTGTACTTACCTTGCGCTGCTCTCCAGGCGGCATTCCTTTGCCGTGTACTAACGGTGCCTCCCCATTGGCTCCTGTTGGTCCTCGAGCTCCTGGCTCATCTACGCAAGACTGTGATCCTGCTGCAGTGCATACTGGAGCTAAGGGCTGCAGGCCCTCACCAGTACCTCGCTCCTCTTTCCTTGGTACGACCTCCCTTGGCTGGTCTTGGGCAAACCCAATAATACCCCCTTCCCCCGTCAATTCTAGTCAGATTACTACTTACAAAATTATGGAAGTTTTTTCTAATTTGTCTGATCACGCCTGGAAACGTGGGACGCAGCAGTTCTTGCACACTGGAAGGCCAGGAATTATACCGACTGTCAACTTCAAGATTGTTGATCCACTAAAGAAAAAATAAAGGCATTCAAATGACTGACAGTCCTCCTGCTCAAATCCAAGACTGTAAAATATTTTTAAATCAGGCACTATATTGAGAACTGTATGAATAAAAAGTTAAGCTTTTTAAAAAGAGCTAATTATATTTATAACCTTACTTTCCTTTTTTATTTCGCTGTAGTTTCAGAGCTGATTGTGAGATAAGAATAAAAGTTCCCCTGAGAGTTTAAGAATGCATTGCCCAGTGGCAAATAAGATATTTCTTATATAAAGCCATACGCACTGAAATAGCAGGGCTTCTGATGTCCACAGCATAGTCAGAATCTGAAGGCTGGATGTTCAACTTCAGAACATTGTGCAAAGACAGACCCTCAATTCCTAAGCTGTGCAGGCCTTCCATAACGCGGGCTTCATTGCGTAGCACATCGATCAAGCTGGAAGGAAAAGAAAAAGAATTTTAAAGACACAGCAAATAACTTGCTCTTACCCTAAGGGTTAATAGATGAAAGGTATAAACAAGTCTGCCATGTTTGTGCATTACTTCTTATTTATCACCTATTTCTAACTGTCCTAAGAAACTTGAGATAACTTACACCTATTCAATTATGTTGTATTTCTAGGAAAAACAACATTAAATCAAGATAACTAAAGCATGATATACATATGTAATTTCAATTCCATGTTATTGAAACGAATCTTGACAAAGATACAGGGTGGTTTTCAGATGAAAATTTTAGTGGTTTACCCTTTGAGAATCAGTCTACTATCTTCAGAATAAAACCTGTATGTTGACAGTCTTGGAAACCATAATCTTGCTCGTCACAGCACAGATCAAAAGAACAGTAAAAAGGTGACTTCTCATTCCAATATTCAAGGGTATTCCAGTTTTCACATCAGCTTTTTTGTTAGAAATGCACTTGCATAAGAGAAGGAACCATGATTTGCCTTTTCCAGTACTTAACAATTAAGCCAAGTCTAGATACAGACTTTGCGAAGAAGGTTCAAAACTGTCTAAATAATTTTATCATCCATGCACAAGCAGGATGCAAACTCCTAAACAAGATACAATTATTCTGAAAAATAAAACATTCCTACCTAAATATGTCCTGAGTGTCTAAATCAATAAGTAGTCCGTTGATGAACAGGGCAGAATCTCCCGGCTGCAGTCCTAATGTTCCTTTGAAATACTGAAAGAAAGTAGAAGGCCATTAGAAGAATGCTCTGCACAGAAGAAAATTACTAGAGAGTTTAATGTGTCAAATTGTAGATTTTATCTCCCTTATTGCATTACAACCTGCATTACTTCTCAACTACAGTCCTTGCTACATATGCTCAAATTAAATAATTAGACATGCTTGAGAGAATTTAATATTTTTTTTTAGCTGACAGCCCACAAAGTAGATAGACAAATAGTATCCAGTTACCTGTCTCAGCTCTTTAACACACAGTTTTGGGCAGAACAAACTTAAACTGCTGGATATTGCGTGACGCTCACTAGTGGAACTAACTACTGTGTTTAAGCTACCAATTAAGTCCTGACCTAGTGGATATGACATCAATGAAAATTAGATGAGCTGCCCTTGTACTCTGATCTCCCCAAAATCAGTCAGCACACAAATGGAAAAAGTCTTAACAATATTTTGGAATTTCTTCCAAGTACCTCTAAGCAACACCCCATTTGAATGGATACTTGCCCCTGAATCGAGGGGCCATCAGAGAACAATTTTGAATCAGAAGAGGTGAATAAAACACAGTCCCTCCTGAAGCATATTTCACAACTCTAGCATGAAAAATTTTGTTTAAAAACTGAAAAATGACATTGCTTTCTTCCAGTACCTCTTGTCTTTCATATACATTAAGTGCTTGCCAAATATCTATCAGAACACTTGACTGCTGTGAACAACACTGTAGGGGCAGCTCAGTGAACAAAACCCCATAACATCATTCCCCAACAGTGATCTCACTCGAAGAATTTCTCACCACTATTTTCGTATTTGAGCAAACAAGCTAAATTAGAATCATAGAATGGTTTGGGTTGGAAGAGACCTTAAAAGATCATCTAGTTCCAACCCCCCCACCACGGACAGGGACACCTTCCACTAGACCAGGTTACTCACAGCTCCATGCAACCAATATGGAAATTATATTCTATATATAATAATTATATATATATTATATATAACCCACGTTTGAATCACCACTTCTTTACTTCCCAGATCCATACTAAGACAAAGCTGTGTGTGAAAGTACCGGGTCATTATTTTGAGCAAAATTTAAACTTTTCAATAGAATAATTCTTTTCAAAGCTTGAATTTATTTTCGAACAGAAGTGCAAAAGCACTCTGTTACTTTCTAGTAGCATTACCTTTTGGTTCTCTTCGATTTCTGCTCTGAGTTCCGAAGAAACAACTGTTTTTGTTATGGCTCTACAGAAATAAAAACATCATATTGTGAATCATCTTTCTGTTTATCTAATGGATAGATTAGATAACTACTTATCCTACTTTTTGTACCTTATATATAAATATATTTAGTCTCCTAGTATGAAGTGCCACAATCAAAAGCACCTGCACTTTGTGGTACCATTAAACAATAGGACGCACTATTTTTTCTTATACTATATAATTCAACATAACATAAAAATGTTAACCACGTGCCAACTCTCAGTGTCTAATTTCACATTAACCATAATAAAAGTGGGCAGCTGCCAGAAAGGTAGAGGCTGGCAGCAGAAAATAGAGGGATTTCACCCCTCACTGTGAGTTCTCATTCCTTTCCTTACAGTGCATCCAGTGATTTCCTCATCACAGAATGGACGAGTACAGCTCACAGTCCTGACTAAAAATGCAACGGGAGTGCAATGCCTGCCTTAAGAAGCTAGAAATAGCACAATCTTAGTATCAGTTAGTGGGAAATAAGACCAGAATTCAGTTTCTATTTACTCTCAGTATATCTCCACCTACTCAAAAAGGAGGAGCTCCTATAATATCATCTTTACAACCCAGGTCATGGAATTTATCAAAAGAAATATATTTCTAGACTGGTTGGGCAGACCAGATTATGACTGGATTTCTTGAAATTAATCTGAATATGCTCAAGACAGTAATTGACAAAGTGCAAAAAAATAGTGGAATTGCACATCTGTCTCTGGCATGAGATTGACCGGGCTGTTTCCCAAAGTGGAACCCAGAGGAATAAAGCTTAAAGCCACCAAACAGAACACCTATCCAGTAAATTCTTGAGACCTTGATGCAAAAATTTCAGAAGGATTTCACAAAATCGCATGGGTAATTATGTCAAATTTTCCACCAGTCCACATCAGCTGCCATCCAAGAGAAACACTGTAAGATCCTCTTTGTAACCATAGGCTGAAGAACTTCTCTGCGTAAACACTCCCCAGTGTTTGCTTCCAGCTAAATGGAAACTCGGACATTAACCCAACCAGTAGTGCCTGTCTCATGTTCTGCTCAGAAAAAAGATAATAAGAAAACTTCCTAGAACTCATAGTTAAAGTTACCTGGCCTTCGTAGGAAAATTCTGACTGAGATCTTTCATGACCATCAAAGCATCCACAGGGGGAGCAGTCAAAATGCGAGCAGCAGTTTGAAAACTTAAATCTAGAAGTGAAAAAACAGAAGTGAAGAACTCTAAACTGAGAACAAGCCAATGCAGAGTCATCTTAACTTTAGCTTTCAACTTTTTTGCATACTTGTTACCTACGAAAATTCATTTTCTGTCTGCGCCTTTAGATACTTTTGGTTTTAATCTTCTTCCTTGTACTCAACTTCTGTTTTTTGTCTTGAAGTACCCTTGAAGAACCCTTTCAAAATGAACCAATGTATCCTGTCTACAGGTTGCTTCAATGAGTCTGGACCATCACTTCTCTTTTTTTAGCTGAGGTGGGAAGATATACCCTTCAGAAGGGGTCCAGGTACTTATTTCACAAGCTAGCAACATAAACAGCCAGCTGTCAGATATAGGTAGATTCTCTGCGGCTACAACATGTGTTCAGCATTTCAAATTACTCTCTTTTTTAGAGGATGAAAAGCCTTTCCACGGGCCTCTACAGATGATTTCCAGGGAAACATCAGAGTTGCACGCAAATGCTTTTGACATAGTTTTTCGTTGGTCTTGAGAAATACCAGCTTTCCACACCAGGAATGTGACCATGGAAAGAAACTCGACATTTCTTTTACTTTTCTGTATTTAGCAGATCATACCAGTAGTTGGTTTAAGAGCAAGTGCCTTACTATACTTCACAATATAGAAAGCAAACCTCACTTCTGAAGTCCCGTGAAACAATCTTTCTAAAAGCTATTTCAACAGGACACTGCAAAGGAGCTTTAGAAAATCCAGTAGTTTCCAGTGCAGGAATTTACAGTCAAACTTTCAACTGTACACAGCCACTCGCAATCTCATTTGTGTAGAACACAAGAAGATATATTCACATTAAATTTTTGCAGTACAATACTGAAAGTCTTTGTACAGATTACCTTGTAACTGCCATACTTTCAAAGGTGCCATTTCGTTGGTACTTTCCACGAGGTGTTTTCTAAGCTCTTTCAGCTCTTCTGTCAAGTCAGGATACAACTGCCTAAAAGGGTAATGAGGGTAAAAACAACTTCTGTGGTTTTCTATAAGCAAGCCTGCTGCTAATTCAAAGAAAATAACATATGAAAAGGTATGCTGCTAACACATATGGATAACTCAGACATGTAAAAATATAATAACAAAGCAAAAGATGAGCATCTCAGCATCAAGTGTTTTTATATGACAAAGACCAACGACTTATAACTGAGTTTTACCTTAGTTTTCCAAATAGAAATCCCTGCACTTCATCAATAGGGTCATTTTCATCTATTACTGTAGCATTCACATCTGTGCCTATAAACACACAGAGAACACCACCGTTACCAAGCTGTTCAGAAACAGTTCTCATCCTCATTTTGACGAGTTTAACAAAACTACACTGCAGTAATCGAAAAGAAGAAAGAAAGGGCAAGTCTCAGGTTTACTTTTAAACCTGTATCCAAGAGATATGACCTTTACAAATGAACACAGTAACAGCTGAAATAAAGCCAAGTTGGATTATTGAGAAGGAAAAGCTTAAGATAAGTGGAAATCTCAGAGACCTAGGTATGGCAGAGGAATTTGCTAGGACCCAGGAGCTTTCAGGAAGTGCCAGCTTTGTAGAATAAGTGCTACGCTTCAGTTGTGAACATAACCCTGATTTTAGCCCCAAAACACATGATAAAAAGTAGTATCTGAGTAAAGGCCAGTTCTGGGATTAAACATCAAAAAGAAATCTGTGCAAAAGACTCACACAATCTCCTAACTAGCTGGACACAAGCCAGCTCCAATCTAGATGGTTTATGCTTAAGGCTAATTAAAGGTCCTGACCTTTTAGATGAGTGTTCGCTTCTGGACAAGCCAAAACAGTACAGGCATGAATAAAAGACTGCACAGTCAGAACACTCACAGATCCAGACAGAAGCTGGAGGAGAACCATATACCTCTAATGTACAGCTTACTATACATGAGCTATTTGCAGCTCAAATCATTGCCAGTACAGTTTGTCCATTTTGTAAAACATTTTAGATTACTGCATCTATATTGGTATAAAACTTCACAAGTTTACAAATAACAAATCTTCCCCAGAATTAATTTTTTTTCCACCTGAAGAGACAAACGCCTGCAATGGCCTATTCTACAAATAGTATCAGGGCTTTTGCGTGACTTTTTGATGACAAATTAACAGAAATTCTCACACAGTAGTAAAAAAGTTGGATCACCTCTTCTAGTATGTTAGTTTCTCTTAAAATTAAATACTTTTACAAATAAAGACCAAAGGTTTTACATGTCTATATTCTAGATGGTGGCAAAATATTCTAAGTCAGACTTTAGATCTGTATCTAAAAACTAGTAAAACTGCAAAATCCTGAAGAACCCAATTCAAAGTCTGAGTCTGTTCTCCACAACTGTTATCTCTAATTAACTAACTAACTATTTTTTTTTCTTTTACTTAAGTCCAAGATAGAAGCAGGAAATTCTGGAGTTTTTTATGTGTGCATGCATGTAAATAAAAAGTATACACACACACAATTGCCATAACAAAAATAGTTTTGGCAGGTGCACGAGAGTTTGCAAAACACAGATCAGTGCTCCAAAGAAAGCAGCAAAAGCAAAAAAAAAAAAAACAAACCAGAATTCTAAGTTCTGTTTTCCCAAAGAACAAGAGGAGGAAACACATTCTGCTCTGAGGATGGGTAAGCTAAGGCAAATTAAGGTAGAGGAATTACTTTACATCTGCAGAAAATCTGCTTATCTGGTAAAAAATTAGTTGCATTAGTAGTGCCATTACTAAGATCTAGTCCAGAGTCATGACTCCATTGTGCCCAGCATTGCACAAATAGAGAAGACAAGTGCCATGGCAAAGATATGTTTCGTAAAGAACATAATCCCAAAAGAGAGAGGAAGAGAAGTGATTTAAAAGCTGAAGAAAGAAGAGTATCTGCAATTCGGAACAGTTATTCCTATCAAAAGAAATATAAAGTTTTCTTTGCAAAATTAAAATATTCACATTAAAATAGTTAAAATAATAATTCACCTTTCACCTGTGTATCATCCTTGGCCTTATATTCTGTACTTTTGATAGCCAGTTCCACACCATAGCCAGAGAGGTAGACTTTTTCTTTACTGGGATTCTGTAAGGAAAAGCAAACAGTACAATATTGCCAGTCTTTGTTTTGATGTACAAATTAAAAGTTGCTATTTCCCAAAGCTAAGAAATCTCAAGCTAGTACACATTTTAGACAGAACTGGTAACACATAAGTGAGAAACAAATATTCTAAGTGATTCTGCAGTAATGTACTGCAATAATTATATTTCCTATTGTATTTCAACAAAACTCTTTGAAGTNAAAAAAAAAAAAAAAAAAAAACAAGCAAAAAGGAACACAAAACAATGTTTTCAGGATTCAGTGCGTAAGCCAAGTAGAGCAGGGGAGACTCATGTCATCAAATCAGATAGAGGAGGGAAAGGAACTTCAACTGTGAAGTCAACTCAAATTTCTCAGAGCTTTTGAAAGATAGAGGTAAATATTAATACAGTGGTTATGGGCAATTTAGGGGAGGGAGATGGAAACTAGGATAAATGGCACTAGGACTGGTAAATGGTTCTGTAATAAAATTGCTGCAGAAACAATGCCTTTCATTTGAAAATGGTACTGTAAGGTTAATATCAAGTAACTAAGTGGCCTGACAGGGAAAGACCTGACTATCTATTTCCTATAATCTAATATAGGTAGAACAACTTTTTTTTAGATTAAACTCTGTAATTCATCTGGAGTTTAACTCTGCATTTGAAAAATCAAATGATCCTCTTATTTAAACAGTCCTGAGATTTTAAATATTCTGTATGCCTCAGCTATATGCAATAAAAAATAAACTTTGAGTATTCCAAACAAATATCAAGCAGCAACACATTATGCAAATGGCAATTTAAAGGGAACAAACTTGGGCCATTTTTCTTTTTTTAATAGCCAGGCCAGTTACTCTTTCCATGTCAAATACCTCTGTTACAATGCAGAAATATACTTACAGCAATATAGTGTCTGAGCACATAAGTGATTTCTCCTGCCTCAGCCTTTAAGACAAGCCTCTTATGGTATCTGTAGAACTCCTCAGAGCCAATCTCAGCATAAAGTATGACAACAGGACTTTCGGGGTTTGACACTGGGTACTTGTGGTCCCCTTTGAACAAAAATGGCTTTGGCCTAAGAGTAAACATTGAAGATTGTCACACTGTGGTTCATAGCATTTCCTCACTCAATGCAAGATGCAAAATTTCTTTTTCTCGTGTTTAAGCACTGTTCCTGTCTTCACTGAATACATGTGTCAAGCTATTCCCACATATTATCAAGGTTGGCAGCACTCAATGCACACTGATAAAGCTTTGTTAAAAATAGACATATGAAAATGAAGCAAATAGCTACGTGCTATTTTGAACCTACTATGATCCTTATTTTAAAAATTAAACACTTCCCTTAAATTTTCAATTAACCTTTTCCCCCCGATGGTGATTCATAAACTCTGTATAAAAAAAATAGAAGGCTAACAGAGCAAATGTTCGAGGAACTCAAATTCAAGGGAACCCTGCCCTTGGCTTAGTATACAAACAAGAAAGTGAATGGGAAGACTATTTTCAACTTCTGTTTTTATATTTTGTCTAAAATACAATGAAATATTTAAAATATTCCCAGTGAGTCAGAAGAATAGCATGTGAGCTATAGATGCCATATGCCTGCACATTGAGAAAACACACCTTTATGCCTAAAAAACCAAAACTACCAAGATGACTATGAAGACAAACTGAAACTTAAGGTGGTTTTTTTTTTCTAAAGAGGTATTATATTTTATAGTTTCTTTTTGTTACTAAAACTCACAATCAAGTTCTCTTGTTGTAAAGAAATCTAAATTTGAAATATATTGTGTGTTTTCTTTGTTAACGCTGAGAAAATTATATAGGGAAAAATTCTATGCATGCTTCAAGCCACTCATGAAATGATCTCTGTTACGTTACCTATCATTTTAATATGCAGCCCAGGTCTTTCTGTTCTCCCTACATACATATCGCTTTACATATTGCTGAGAATTCCTACTGTCCTTCAACAAATCAATTCCAACTTTCCCCATGCACTTTCAAAGCATTCCTCCTCCTAGCAGAATATTAAAGAGCAAGGGATAGGAAAACAATCATTCTAATCTGGATTAATAAGAAATAAGAGACTGCCACTTCTGTGTAATCAATGGACAGTATAAATCAACACTGAAGAATGTAGAAACTACTGATTTATTACAATCTTTTTACAGCAGTAAGTGTAACTAGGTTAAATTTTAAGAGCTAATCCAATGATAGAAAATTAAGCAAATACCTCTCTGAAGCTGCCTGTAAAAGGTTTCCAAGAGAGTCAAATTCACATGTCTTCTCCCCGTGCACAGCAAAAAACAGGGTACAGCCCTTTGGTGGAGGTTCATCTGCTGCTATCTGTATTAAAATATTTGTAAGAAAGTAGGTTGAATGTTTGCCCTTAGAACAAGTGAAAATGCTAACAGCATAGCTCTGTAGCAGTGAGTCTTCTTCAATTTCCTGAATTCCAAAGCAGTAGTTCTTCCCTATTCATTACATAATTTAAATGCATGGTAAAAATTGCAAAATGGAGAGTTAAGTCTTAACTTACTATAAATATTTTTCCAGTCTATTACTATTAACTGTAATATTAGTTCCAGGTACAAAAGGTGAGGCTTGCAATTGTAGGGGTTTTGGTTGAGGATATTTTGCATTACACATCAGAAACCTCTGTATTTCTTAAACATCAAATGATAAAATGATTCCAGATAAAAAAGGAAGATGTCCTAGTATTACTTAAATAAAGCACATTATAATGTGAAACAATTTGCAATGAACTATATGATACCCTGAGTGTGGAAAAGAACAGAATACAACGAACTTCCATTCATAGGTTCTAATCATTAGAGCTATATGGTCGTGGGTTACTATCTTCAACTAAGTACAACTGAATAATGGGAACAGCAGCAGCATCACAAGTACCAGTGGAGCCATAGGTATTTTCCTTATAAAAATCTTCAGGCATTTATTAGTGCAACGGGCATCAAAGATATGCAGACATGTTGAAATCCCAATTCTTTAGTCTAGTCAGATGGACTCAAATTTGACACTCAGTGAAATTAGTACATACATATGCTCTTCAGCTCAGATGTATGGAGCACTTAATGAGTTCAGGATTTTTTATACTCTCAAATGTCTCCTTACACAGCTCACTCCTTCCTGGGCCTTAGGTAATGCTCTACAAATCGTTTGAGTAGTACAAATCGTTTTTGATTCTGTACTAACCTGTTGAAAAGCTTGAACTGTTGCGGAATAAGAACGTAAAGACAAGGAAAATTTCAACAGATTCTGCTGCAGTGGTGACAGACTCTGGCAGGCTACTTTCAGCATTTCATGGTAATAATCGCTACCTGCAAAGTCAAAGTACAAGCAGTTATCTTTCTCTACCATATTCTCATTGAAGAAGGGCTTTTCATCTTAATTGTGATTTATACTAACAGAAGCCCATGACATTAATTGTAAATATGCACATGACGCTTCCTCCTCAATTTTCATTACAGCCAGTTCTACAGACGGACTAGAGTGAACTTCAGTAGAGATTCAGTAGAGGACACTTATATACATTCCTGTGGATGCAGACACAGGCTTGGGGAGGAGGGAAACAGTTAAAAACTCCCATTTAATTTCAGTTGAGAAATAGAAACACAGAGAAAAAGCGTTTATAATATTTTATACTTCATGTTGAAACAGAAACTGGCAAGTAAATCATGTTTCAGACTCGTCCACTACAGCTTTTGTCAACTGGATACCCGAAAGCTTTGAGCACTTTGCAGTAAAAACACTACTGAAATCAGTCCTCATTTGACTTGTACAGTCTAACACAACAGAAGGCAAAATGTTTTCGGCAATTTTTCAACCATGTCAACTATCAGTCATCATCAAGAAAAAGATTATGAAAACTTACCATCATGTTCAGATGTCTTAATATTTTGACTGGCTTCAACAAAATTCCAGAATTTTTCTTGACCTTCTTCTGATAAAAATTCACTGAGTAGGAAGAGAAGAGTTAGCTAGATCTATGAATTTTCTCAAGTTACAATTCTAATACTTTGGAAAGCTTTACAGAAAGTTAGCTCCTACCATATGTTTACCTACATCAGAAAACCATATGTTACTAGAAAAAGCAGACCAAGAAAGCTAACAACCAACCAAACCCAAACAAATAATAGTTGCAGGCCAAGACAAACACATAGTACATGAAAGCAGCTTGTAAAGCACCTATTAATCTCTCAAAGACCACTAACAGACAGCAGGGTACATGCTGGGAGCTCTCCTCCCTAATGCATTTCTTTGCTACATATCTTTTATAAGAAACACACATTTTTGTTTACTTGGCTGTAACAAACTGTAGTTTGTTTGAACTACTAGCTTGGGAGTGGGGGGTTGTTTGTTTTTAAATGAGCAAAAGGAGAAGTCACAGCTTCAAATGATGATGAGGCCATCCAAATGACCACATAGTAAGGATATGATTACGTAGGTATACAATGTTAGATAGTAAAATAATTATTTAAACATTGCTAACAACAAATACTTTATCATGTCTAAACTTGTAACATGCTTCACACGCTAAAGGATGCTACAACACGATTTGGAGCCTAATAGCTGCCACAATAGCTTGTGTGTTCCTTTCAACTGGTTCTGACCTAAGGTGATACGTACTTCTTGAAAAATTGGGTAATAAATTGCAGTGCTGGGCTAAGTAAATTGAACAGCAGGAAAGATTTTACACTGCAGTGCTGTATCATTGTGCAGTTCACCCCAGATGAACCATCTTACTTACCCAAAGTCTTTGAATGTAATGGTTAGGTTATATATCAAGCCTTTGGCACATTATTTTGATTATTTGCTTACTATTTCATGGTCTCTTAGGGTGAGCTTTTCCCCAGCAAATGTCTCTTATTGTCAGGGTATTTAAATCCTGGCATTAACATCTGAGCTTTGTATTTTACTGCTTAAGGATTTTTCAGTCTTTGAACTTCAGCTTCTATAGAGAAGGTTACGGGAAAGTAATTTCACCTAGGACACACCTGTCCTGTCACCCAAAGCCATACCCATTTGAATGAAACCCATCAATGCTCAACTATTTTCGCGTGAACCAATCTCCAGTAACACAGGCAGACTTCCATATAGGAAAATACCCTTAAGTGATACAAAATTAAACACACACACAAAAATCTAGAAGTCCTATTTTGCATAGATATCTCCAAATTAGAATACCGCTAAATGAAATGATGGGAACTTCTAAAGTACGAAGTAGACTGGCAGTGAAAAGACAGCATTTTACTTTCCTTTTTCTTTTTAAATATTGTCTTTAAAAAAAACGCCAAAAAACATCTTTAATGCCATAGACGAAATCTCCCAGGCTGACTTGCACAACTCTTAACAAAGCAGTTGACTTTAGATAATCAATGCACAACTCGCATGAACAAAGTTAAACTCAAGCTTAACTGAGCTAAACATAGGCAAGCAACATGAATGTATCAAAACCTACAGTCATCATTGAAGTAAAAAATCTTTTACTATGGAATCTTACAAGACCATGCTAAACCTGTCTACCTAGCGCTTTGAGTAAAACTTCATAAGGCAAAAAATCCTTACTATGAAATTATTCATTGTTATTAATCTTTGTTCCAATACTGAATGAAAAAATTTATCATGCAAAAAACTACTACTAACTCCTTTAAAATATTCATCCCATCTCCCCAAGCACAGCAACTCCAACTAAGTAACGACCAGAATTCAAAGCACCATAAAACAAATGAAAAAGAGAACACATTACTTTATCCTCTAAGCATATTCTGATTTGTCAACAAAAAATCACAATGACTTACCTTGTTTCAAGTAATAAAGGAGTTGAAGACCACTTTGTAGTTAGAGATGTTGTCACAGCCTTAGAATCTCCTTTTACAAGTGAAGAGCTGAACCAGATTCCAAGAACTGCAATAAGTATTCCCATTTTATAGAAGAAGCCTAAAAAAGATGAAGAAAAAAAAGTTCATTTTGCATTGTCTCTGTTTATAAATACAGAATCTCACATATCCAAATATAGTAAGGTGTATTTTAAGATTCATTGGCCCATTTAATGCAATACAGCAGTGAGATAATCATAGTCTCACCTGGACTTACAAAATCAAAAATACTATGGAAACACGAGAAGAGACAAGGATTTTAAGATCTGACTCCTGAGCTGCAATTAAACCTAAATCAATTCCAGCTCCCTCTATGATTATGCTTTCAAATAAATATGCTTCTGTTCTGGGACACCCACTACTTGCTTTAAGAAGAGGTATTACAAACAAAGCATATTTCAAATTAGGTGGAAAACCTACCCACCATTTGTTTTACAGGAAGTAAAGTCACATTTTGTAATTGCATAGATGCATCAGTTGGTGTACTAACCAATGTCAGAAGAGCCAGGCAAGGTTAAGGTTCCCTAGTCAGCCCTTCACGTTCTGCTGGGTACAGAGGACTTCTTCTCTGGGGAATGAAGAAACAAGCATTTCCTGGATGTGCTAAGTACCACCAACTTTAGAAGCTGAAAAATGAATGAAATAATGAAGACAGACTCAAATGATACAATCTACTGTGAGAAATGAGCTGGGGAAAAAAAAAAGCACCATTTCTTTATTGTCCTTCATGTGTACTTTCATACCTATATATTCTCTGACCTGTTCACCATAACACAGTTGAGTGGAATTTCCTTGCCCTTTCCTTGCCTCTTACGCTTATGGAAAACTTGAATTCTCCTGTTAGCTTTCTACTAACAGTCTCCAAAAATTCAAGCTTCTCCCCTTCTCCCCTCCGACACTCACCCATTGCTCTCATTGTATCTCAACCACCTTTCTTTCAGAATAAAACCAGAAATGCCATGCTGTAATATCCAAAGAGCAACTTGCTCAGCAGCACACAACATTTGTTTTACGTTGCACTTGGGAAGCAGACAGATGGCATCGCATGATACAGAATGGTTACAGCTACCACTTGCTGTGTGCAGAGGAGGAAGCTCAGTCAATATTTGTGGAGTAAAACCTTGGCTTCCGCCAAGTGCAACAAAACCCCCAAGGTTTGCAGTTCCTCCTAGAATCAGGCCCTTCTTATTCACTGCAAATTATACACGATCGCTTGGAACGTGTAAATGAATATACTGTACTGCATTCTTACAGTTAAAATTGCCATGCTACTCTCTCATGGCTGTTTTCCCATTCTGTGAACAACTGTAATAAAAGCCTTTCTCTATATGAAGGGGAGGGGGGAGGACACGTCTGTCACCTGACACCAGTTCAGCCAACTGAAAACCTACAGATTAGAAATATCTACACTTCCTGAATAATAACAGCCACAAAACAAAAGAAAGACAGGTATCTCAAAGAAAAATGAAAATCCACCATGGAGAACAGAAGAGGCAAGAGGCACGGGAATGAACATAAATGACATGAGGAGGTCCAGCTGTGTTCTGTGTGAGGTAACAAAGTGAAAACCAATCTGAATTGTGACATTGTAAAGTGGATTTTTTCAAGCCTCATTTGTTTTGTAAATATTTTTCCTCCCTATTTTTCCTCAAGTTACTCAGATTAAAATATAGTTGACTTTGGGAAACTCACACATCCTGCCTGAGAGAAAGGAACACATCATCCCACAGCCATGGGTCTGACAGTCTGTGAGAGAGAGCACTGACCTCGCTATGCACTGTGAGCTCTGCCTGGGATCGAGCGGGTGAAACGCTCTGCTCTGGGGAAGGAAAGCAGAAAGACCTCCTGTTTGGGCAGGGATGCCAACCCCCAGTGTCCAGGCCAGGACGCTGAAGCAAAGTCTCCATCTGAACCGAGTGTTATCAGCGGTAAAGGTCACGGGTAATGTCTTTCAGAGCACAGATATCATGTTGCCGTGCTATAGATACTGGAACTACCCCAGGGTGTGTTTAACTTAACTTGTGATTCATCCTAAATCACACACTTGAACAGCTTTGACTAGAAATAATTTGTTCTAGCTACTGGTCCACATCCAGCGTGCTTCCATACAAACCTTACCTGCCGCACTACGTTCCCGGTGCAAGGCACACCAGCTGAATAGCGGTAACACTGACAACGCTGATGATTCAAAGAAAATTCAAAAAATCGGGTTGTCTGTTCCTCAGTGGCGAAGGGCGTTTAACAGCAGCCCCCCCCCCCCCCCCCCCCCCGGGTGTGGTCTCTGCAGCTCTCCGGCCGCCCCTCTCTCTCCGGGTCGCTGACTGACCCACACCAGCGGGCCGCAGAGGCCGCCGCCGTCGGAGGGGCCGCTCCTCTCCTCTCCGT